>JAXIVJ010003442.1:5000-37500 GCA_036785665.1 Chirona hameri | reverse complement strand
GAAATGACGAAAAAAATGTACCCCCATTGTGTGCGTGTATTTAAGCCTTTGCAGCTTTTGCAGCATTTAACCCGCGACTTACGGGGGGGGGGCTATTTTGTGCCCCCCTCTTCCCGTTATTTTGCAATAACTCCTAAACCAACACTAGTATCGTTACCAATCTTTCAATACCTTCTCTCACCTCAATTCCACACATGTTGCCTAAAGGAAAACGATGAGGTTATGATAGGTCAACCGGGAATGATGTCAGAGTGAAGTCATGTTCTTCAGTTTTTGTTGAAAAATAATGGTTTGCGGAGAACGCCGTCAAAGATACCATGTTTGAGATAAATGCAATTGTCTTAAATCAATTTAATGACAATAGACCGGGCTATGTAACTGCAATCTCGGATTTTTCAGTTTTTTTTATTCAAAATTTTGAGAAATCCAAATACATTTTTGTTTTGTTTTTACAAAATGTTTACAAAATCATAATGATCCAAAACCCGGAATATATGTGATCGAGACGTGTTCGGTAAATATGTGTACCAAATTTGCAGTCGATATCTTCAAAAATGACTGACTTATGACCAAAAATCAAATTATGTTAAATTATGAATGACAAAAATCGACCACCTCTCACAGCTTTAATTAATATGCATAAAAAATGCATTTCCGTTTTTTGCTTTTTACTTCTATTTATATGGAACAAACAATGTTCTAAGGTCATTTGTCGCGTTCTAGACAAAAACAAAACATACATATGTATTACAACGCCTAATGACCGTAATCTGCAGTTTGACCTCGTGACCTCGGATGTCCTTGACCTGACCCAGGGTCTTAAATAGCTTAAGATAGTACTTAGAAGTGTCAGACACACGAATAATACCAATTTATCGACTGCTTATGCGTTTAATATCGCAATTTTGCGAGACAATTCAATCCATCGAGACCTTTTGACACGGACAAACATTTCGGGCTTGACCTGACCTGTGACGTTATCGGTGACACCGAGGTCAACAATATTAGGTTTCCCTCGACAAATTTCCCAGGGCTATCGAATATCGTTCGAATTTTTATAATCGGTCCAGTAGTTCCGGAGATCGAGGGGGGGGGGGGGGCAAAAAATAACCCCCCCCCCCCCCCCCCCCCCCAGTAAGTCGCGTTCTGGAATATACCCCTGTAACTCGCGGGTTAAGCCTTTGCAGCATTTTTAATGTGTAATTTATATTTGTTTATGTTATAGTAGGTACTTGTTATTTAGCGCCGCCAAGCGACAAGATCTTTTACGGGTTTTCCTGATAAAACCCATAAATATAGGCGGTGGGCCATGTATAGGATAAGAAACTAAAAATGCTATAAATTTTATTCAGCGTTACAAGAAACCGAATACGATGACGATGGCTTCGTTATGATGATGGCCACCGATGTGACGCCGCGAAGCGGCGTGAAAATTTTAATTTTAGGTCGTCGGAAAACTAAATTTGAATGTTGAAACCAGACCGTGAGTGGAGCCAATCCTCAGGTAACCCCTTTTCCTGGTTACACATCTTCGTATGATGAAAATACTGAAATGAAGGTAGTTTTTAATATACATTAGCCTCGGATAGTAAATCACGATGACCGGTGGCAGTCAGCGCTCAAGAGTACATATGATAATAATAACTGTATACATACCTATGTACCCAACTGTAACAAACAACTGGTAACAGTGCACATGGTTTGAAATCAACCACTCACCTTCTGAGAGTGGGGGCGCCTCCCCCCCCCCCCCCCCCCCCGGCGGCGATGCACCTGCATGTTATGGATGAAATTTCCTTCGTTTTCCTTTCGGAGCAGCGGTGTGTCGAAGGCAATTTCATCCGTAACTGACTAGGCCCATTTCCACGTCGCAGGGGTGTAGGATCCTATTCACTTGAGGGGCTTCAGCCCCCCCCCCCCCCCCCACTTGGCTTCAGCCACCCCAACTTGGACGAGGAAGTGGGTCAAATCCGGGGACAAATCTGTATTTTGGTGGATGTTGACGGTACTTTAAGCGATTTTTCCCAGCTCAGCCCCCCCCCCACGTTTCTGGAGAAGCTACGCCCCTGTCACGGCATATTTGTAATATTCCAATCTTGATTTAAATAGGAATTACATGAATGAAAACTAGAATCAGCTTCCGCCATAAAAGTGTGTGTGTGTGGAGGGGCCGCCATAAAAAGTGGGGGTCGACTCCCCCCCCCCGGTTTTCAAAAGTGGAGGGGTCGCGACCCCTAAACGCCCCCCCCCCCCCCCCGTCAGCGACGCCCCTGCCGGTGTCTATGTTTCTAATCACGCATTTGCCAATGCACTGACATTCACGCTGCGCACATTAGTGCTCGTTCCAATATATTGACGCGTGACGAAGACAATATCCGCTGAAACTTTGTGCAAATCTTGTTTTCTCATTGACTGGAACAGTTGCGATAAAAGTGAATTGCGTCATTCGGGTAAACCTTTGGTGTGCTAGCTGTTCAGAGTTCGCTTCAAGGAAAAACTCGTTAGCTCGACGGCAGCCGGCATCGTAAATACGCAATACCGTAAGTACGCCTTGCCATTGCCACCACGCAGCAACATCGGAACTGTAGCCGTCAGCATACGTTGTAGCTTGGTTGTAACCACACCGAGTACCGACCGAGGATAGGTACAAGGAGGCGCACTGGGCGGAGCTGCGACGACGGAGCCGGTCGCCGCCGCCGCCGCCCCCGCGGACCGGGCCGGAATCGATGGGATAATCGGCGCTGCACCCGGTCGGCGGTAAATTGTGTCTGTGGCTCGGCTGGTCGTCCGTCTCGGCTCTGTTTGTGCCGCTGTCAGCACTTGCCGCCCACTGTCCGGCTGTCCGCCGCCCGGTCCGCTGTCAGTACTGTCCGGCGTCCGCCCACTGTCCGGCTGTCCGGCCGCCCGGGGACCGACGGCTGAGAGATGGTTATCTGGAACAGCACGGCGCGTGGCTTTGTACAGATCGACATGCGAAAACCCCAAATTAACACCCTACATCCTAAATTTCGATATAAGTCAGTTATAGGGGTTATCTGGTGCGCTAAATCGCGCTGTGCAAGTTTCAGCTCGATTGGAGTTACGGCTGCCGAGTTATAGCCTCCGGCATTTTCGTGAGGTACCTTGCATGACTTAGCCGATCTGCCAATAACTCCACAACAAATTATCCAATTCCTAGAAACCCCTACATTTTCTGAACTGCTGTGATAATTATCCGAGGACCAGTTTTTGGTGTGGCTTCTGACGAAATGACCCAGTGACCTCTGGTGACCTTACCTGACCGTGACACGAGCGCAGTTAAAAGAATTGTGTTTATATCCTTAAAATATACTTTGGTAAGTTGTCTTTGCACAGGACAAAAATGGAGATGGTTATCTCCTATGTAAAGGGCAAATTCAAACAGTTTGACAGATATGGACTCGAAAACCCTTGGTGATGGACCCAAAACCCATACATTCTCTGAATCAGCATGATGGCAGGCAGGTGTGTATCCACCTACCACCCATATCGGACCTCTATAGTTTTCAAGTAAATTGTGAAGGCGAGGAATTTATATTGATTGCAATGATATTCGTATTTAGTGGCTCGAATGTCTGCATATGTTGCACTTTTTGTGACATACATCTGCGGTCATACGAAAACAACACGGTCGTGTGTTCAGTGTTGAAGTGTCCAGGGGATGTCATCTCGGGTTTCTCCATGTATCGGCTGCCGAGCTGCTACGCATTCGCGATGACGTCACTGGTGCTCTGTTCCATTCGTGGCCAGCCCCGTCACCGCAGCTGCGCTTTCGAGCGTTTTGCGGTCTTTTGACAGGTGTTGACGAGCGGCAATTTGCAGTCGTCGCCGTTAGATAAGTAAGTTAGGTAGTTAGGTTGCAAGTCTTGGCTTTTTATTTTTTAAAAAGTTTTTTTAAGCATATCTTGAACATTAAGCCAAAACAAGTCATTCCTCGCCCCTCAGCCAGACCGGGGCAGCGTGTGGGCAGCTAGCCCCTCAGCCGGACCGGTGTATCGTATGCCCGTCTCGGCTCTCAGCCAGACCGGGGCAGCGTATGGCCGTCCCACCCCTCAGCCAGACCGGGGCAGCGTATGGCCGTCTCACCTCCCAGTCAGACCGGTGCAGCGTATGGCCGTCTCGCCAGTCGCCCCTCACACAGACCGGGTAGCGCATGGCCGTCTCCCCTCAGCATGAATTAAGGGCGGGATAATTATCCGCGGTAAACGTAATCTTAAATAGGATCGTACCTTAGGCGCAACTATCCGTATCCAGTTCGAAATATTCGCACCGCACCAAGGCGCGTGCGGGGACAGCCGAGTCGGACCAGAGCACCAGTGACGTCACGCTAATGTTGGGCGATTGGGGCGCTAAAATTCCAGGATGTCTCTACCTCTCTTATACGGCCTTGTCAAAGCCCTATAACCGTTGCATCAGTGTCCTTTTAATTAAGTAGGTACCTACATTGGTTGAATATTATTAATCCTGGCGATCCTAGCCCAAATTTATATTAGTGTTGTTGTGATGTGTCTTTATATGTTGCATGTTGCATGTGTTGCATACTTGTTATGTTGGGGCATGCTGCATGTGTTGCTTACTCGCACGAGTGGCATGTTGGTGTGACTTGCATGTTTCTTTCTCAGGGTGTCTCTATTCATTTCTGCTTTTCTATTGAATAAACTCAAGCTCAAGAAACTGTGTGTTCTTGCTTCGAAAGCTTTCTAACATTAAAGCAGAAACGCATGACAATGCATCAAGTACAGAGGAGCTACAGGCCCAACGGATGCCACAGATGGCTGTGCCTCCATTGCTTGAAGGAGACCGTATTGAGGACTGGGAGCCAGCCTTCAGGGCTGCAGTAGCTGCCTGTCTCCTGCTGGAGGGAGGAGAGAAGTTTGTCATCGGTCTGCTTCCAGCCTACGTGAAGAGGAGGCCAGCTGAGGTGGAGCTGGTGAGGGAGTTACTGAGCAAGAAGATTGGCCTGGATGCAGCATTCGTCGAGCTGAGGACTCTGGACCCACCAGTGGACAAGTACGCGGCAATGCAGAAGTTGTGCCGGATGAACTGGCTACCAGGAGTACAGGTGGACGATTTTTTCTACCAGATGAAGCGCACAGCCAGGCAGGCGGAAGCCAAAATCGACTTTGTCTGCTCGATCCTCTGTTCCCAGCTGCCGAAGGAGGTACAGGGCAAGGCCAAATCGTGGCTTGCAGACAACACTGTAACAGAAGAAAGTGCAAGGACCTTCATGGTCAAGGTGCGTGGCTGGATGGTGGAGCGTGGGATACCCCTCGACAAAGGGTTCAAGGACCTGGAATCCTACGTGGAAGCTGGGCCTGCCAGGGTGATGAGCTGCACCTCACCCATCACTGAGGGAGGTGACAGCTACCAGCAGCAGCTCAGCAACCAGGGACTGTCGGGTGTTGCGTCAGGTGCGGCTGGACCACCACAGGACAGCGTGGGCCGAGTGGCCTACCCAGGCTACAACAAGAAGCAGCAGCCTAGGCAGCAGTCCGGTTCCCACTTCAAGGGAAAATGCTTCATCTGCGGTGGCAGCCACATGATGAGGTCCTGTCCGGACAAGCGGTGCCCCCGGTGCGGCTCCAAGGGACACAACCTGATGAACTGTAGTGCCTCCAAAGTGAGTTGTGTAGAGAAAGATGCTAGATTCTCAGAGATGGCTAATAATGAAAGTGCAGTTCTACTGTCTGTAAAACTAGATGATCAGAACACCAGTGCAATGATAGACTCAGGTGCAGGACCCAGTGTCATTGACAAGGGAACCATGTTGAAGTTAGGCCTGCTTAAATCGATCAAACGCCAAGAGGGTGGTCACGTGCTGGGGGTGGGCAACATTGAAATCCCTGTGTTCGGTCAGGCAGAGCTAACAGTAGAGCTAGCAGATGGGTTGAATGTTCCTCATGTGTTCACAGTGCTAGACTCGTATGACGACACTGTCCTGCTGGGTCGATCATTTCTGTCGAAGTTCCCTACAGTGGAATTTGACTGGCAAATGCACAAAGTTCGCTTAGGTGGAAGTTGGTACGATACCAGCATCATGCTCAGAGGTGGTAAAGTAGACAGTAGAGTTGATGTAGCTCGTCTTGAAAAGGGTGGGGGTGAGAACCTGGAGTTCGACATCAACCCATCCCTCAGTTCCGAACAGAGACAGAAGCTCCATAGCCTCCTTGTCAAATACAGTTCTGTATGGACTGTGAACCCAAAGAAGCCTTCCCTGTGCAATTTGGGGAAACATAAGATCGTGACGAGGGACGCGGATCCAGTGAAACAAAAGATGAGACGTATGTCCCCAGAGAACGAGAAAGAGGTCAACAGACAGGTGGAAGAGATGCTGTCCAATGGGATATGCAGACCCTCCGACTCCCCATGGAGTAGTGGGGTGATCCTCGTTAAGAAACGTGATGGGACTCAGAGATTTGTGATCGACTACCGATCTTTGAACACGGTGACGGAAAAGGATGCTTACCCTCTTCCCAACACGAAAGACATCTTTGATAAGATGCATGGCAGCCAGGTTTTCTCATTCCTGGACTGCGCCAGCGCCTACTGGAGTATCGAGATGGAGGAGAAGGACCGTCACAAGACGGCTTTCTCGGTGCCCAGGGGGCAATACGAGATGAACGTGATGGCGTTCGGGCTCTGTAATAGTCAGAGCACGTACCAACGGACTATTGACTCGGTGTTGAAAGGCGTGGATGGCACTGTGGCTTACATTGACGATGTGTGCTGCTTTTCGTTCAGTTTCGAGCAGCACTTGCTGTCACTGGAGCGAGCTCTCAGCAGATTCCAGTCCGCCAACATGCAACTGAGGCCGGACAAGTGCCGGTTCGGCTATGACAAGGGTCCATTTTTGGGCCACGAGGTGTCAGCCGAGGGCTGCTCCCCACTGTCGGAGAATGTGAGAGCCATCAAAGACTGCCCCAGACCGACATGCAAGAAGGAGCTCCAGCGCTTCCTTGGCATGGTCAACTATTACCGGTCATACATTCCTCACATGGCAAAGATCGCATCCCCGCTGTACGCGCTTACCCGCCAGAACACGAGCTGGCACTGGTCACAGGAGTGTGAGCTAAGCTTCTCGAGGCTCAGAGATATCCTGACTTCAGACATGGTGCTAAGTTTTCCCCAGTGGGACAAACCGTTCTACGTAGAGGTAGACGGCTCGTCGACCGGAGTGGGCGGAATTCTCTCTCAGGAGGACTGTCAGGGCAAGCTCAGGCCTCTAGCCTACTTCTCCTCCGGTCTCACTGACACGCAGAGGAATTATTCGGCCACAGAGATCGAATGTTGGGCGATAATATCTGCAACCAGAAAGTGGAATGTGTACGTGAACGCCGCTCCACAGGTCGTGTTGATCAGCGACCACAATCCCCTGACATGGCTTCGTCGACAGCGGGATCCCCGCCGGAAGTTTGCCAGGTGGATCGCTGAGCTGGAAAGCTTGAACTACACGGTGTTGTACAGGAAAGGTACCAGCCACGCTGCACCCGATTTCCTGAGCCGTCTAGAGTCGCGGATAGACGTCGAGGCAAACGATGATAAAGAGCATTTTGAGAGGCATGTCTACGCAGTAGAGGAGCCCAATACGTTCCTAGATGACGTCAGGCAGGCCCAGCGGGAAGACTCGAATGTGGTGTACGCCATCCAACAGCTTCAGTCAGCTGGACGGGTCACCAGGGGCCGCTACAAGTCCTACGGCGGCATGCGGATGGAGAAGGACTTACTGATGCGTAAGGCTCAGATTGTTGTTCCCAGCTCCATGAGGCGGGCAGTGTTTGAGCGGGAGCATTCCATCCACCATGCCGGCGTGGATAAGACTTATAAGTCCATCCGAGAAAGGTATTTCTGGGTTGGGATGTACTCGTACATCCAGACCCTGTGTGTGGCGTGTGAGGTGTGTCAAAAGAACAAGAGGGGACACATTCTCAAGGAGACGCTACAGGCGTATGATACGGGAGATACTGCTCCCAGAACGACCATTGCCATGGATATTGCCACGTTGCCATGGTCTGAGGATGGATACCGTTATTTTTTAGTCATAGTCGACGTATTTTCACGATATGCTGAGCTGGTGCCGCTCAAGGATCAGACAGCTGAGACCATTTGTGCGGCAGTGAGATCCGAGTGGATACACAGGCACGGGCCACCCCTCAGGATAATCACTGACCAGGCTCACAACATGGATGGTCAACTGATGGCCAGGCTGTGTGAGAACTTGGGGATCGAAAAGAGACGGTCCTCGCCCTATCATCCCGAAGGAGATGGCCTGTCTGAGCGGACAATCCAGTCCATCAAACAGTTGATCCGATGTAAGCTGCAGGAGCGCCAGGTGGACAAAACGAACTGGCCTACCGTCCTCAGTGAGATCCGCAGCATTTACAACTCGCTCCCCAACAGCTCCACCAGGTACCAGCCCAACGAGCTTATGTTTGGCGTGAAGCTGCGAGCGCCAACAGGGGTCAGCCTGGAGGGGGCAGACGAGGTCACCGAGCTCGCAGTCAGTCCGAAGGCGCACGTTGAAGAGATGCGTCACGCACAGTCACAACTGCATGACCAGGCAATGCAGAATTCGGCCAAAGCCCATGTTTCTTCGAAGCAGTACTATGATCAGGGCAAGAAGGACAGCGATGTCCGCCCCGGTGATTACGTTTTCCTTCGAAATGAGACACGACAGTCCTCTTTGGATCCTTTGTATGATGGCCCGTTCCTGGTTCTCACCCGTAAGGATGCGAATGTGCAGTTGAGACTAAGGGGAAGGGACAAGATTGTACATTTGAATCGTTGTAAGAAGTGTGTAGCTGATTTGTCAGTGCCCGACGCTGTGTGTGTACCGGCAGGATCGCCTGTAGATCAAGACGACGCTAACGTCGCGGGAGGTGAGCCGGCTGTGAACCGGCGCCAGCCCACTCCTACCAGTGGTGCTCAGTCGCGGCCGCTGCGTACTCGCGCACCGCGTCAGCTGCCACAGGCGCTGAATGACGATGGGGATGTGTCCGAGGGTGGTCCTCGCCAGGGGGCGGTAGCTGCGGGAGACGTGCGTGAGGTGCCTGGGCTTGAAGTTAGGCGCAACCCACCTCGTGAGCGGAGGTCCCCCGCATACCTAAGAGACTACGTTCCTTAGAAGAAGCGTAGTCCCCTCCTAAATTGTTTTGTGATATTCACATTCTTTTCGAGGGGGAGGTGATGTTGTGATGTGTCTTTATATGTTGCATGTTGCATGTGTTGCATACTTGTTATGTTGGGGCATGCTGCATGTGTTGCTTACTCGCACGAGTGGCATGTTGGTGTGACTTGCATGTTTCTTTCTCAGGGTGTCTCTATTCATTTCTGCTTTTCTATTGAATAAACTCAAGCTCAAGAAACTGTGTGTTCTTGCTTCGAAAGCTTTCTAACAGTGTGGCCATGGGCGGAGAATGCGGTATGGCAGGTATGGCAGGTATGGCCATGGCCACACCATCTTAAAAGTTGGTGTGGCAGTGCCACACCAACTTCCTGACTTTATTTTTACTTTTGAATGTCACATTTTATGAGTTATTGGTAAAAAATGTAAAAAATAGCCTAATGCAAGCCTGGCAACTAAATTTATCAAACAATTAAACACACATTGTTATAGGTAAAATGTATATTGACGCCTTAAGGTAAGTACTTATTTTAAAATTGCAATTCAATATTGGGAGTTAGTCTTGCACACTAAAAATGGAACAAGTAACTTAATACAAGCCTGGCAAAACAATATCAAGCAACAAAGCACATGACGACAAAAGGATTTCCTAAATACAGAAATAGATCACAGAACATAACAAATCGAATTAAAAATTCACAGCTAGTAACAAAATGTATCTACCATCCCAACAATATTATCAGTTTCATTCAAGAAGCCTTCAAACTCATACTCATATACCAAGGTATCAATTTATATTAGGCACAAAGTATTTCCCAAAGCCTCAAATTGATAAATAAAACAATCATATGCAAGCAAAGCATTACATAAATATCCCCTAAGTTCATAAGTTACCCATAAATTTTACAATAATACATACATTTTGACATCTAATATAAAATAATGCATATTTGTGTGCATCTTAGTCCCTCCAATCTTAGATGTAGTGGTTTACACGTACCAATAGCAATGCAATATTTCGTCTTTCTTGCGCCAAGAGAAGTGCATTCTAATACTATCAAGTACTATAGAAATTGTTTTTTTTTTGGAGAAAACAAAGGCGAGAATTTGTGCGGGGAATAAAGGAAAACGGAAAAATAATCAAGTTTCTCATTCCAAAGTGTTTCCAAAGTAAAAACTATTATATGCCCGTGGTAAAAACCAAGGTTCTATAACCAGGTAAGGACACGAGCCATTTGACCTTGAACTCGGAGGACCGCCGTATGACGTCACTGCCGGCAGCCGGCTGGAAGCCAGCAGCCGCCGGCCCACTGGCGGATCCAGGGGGGGGGGGCATCAGGGGAAAATCCCCCCCCCACACACACACAGACAGGAATCTAGGAGGGGCATTAAATACAAGCATGCCCCCCCCGCGCGTTCCCAATGTATCGTACAATCGTAAAAATTGTCTTTGCAGCAGTCAAAATCCAGCTATACACAGTCAAAAACCGGAAAATTTCGCACCGCTTCGCGGCATGACACAACTTTCGCAATTGCTTATGCAAATTTGAAAAATGGGAAAGTGAATAATTCCATTAAGTGTTTGACAGAGGCTCTACTTGGCGGTCATTGCTGGCACTGGTGGATTCAGGGGGGGGGGGGAGGCATCGGGCAAATGCCCCCCCCCCCTCCCACAGGAATCTGGGAGGGGCATTAAATACCAGTATACCCCCCCCCCCCCCCCCCTCGCGCGTTCCCTGCACTGAATGTGAAAAACAATGAAAACAAACAATGAAACTTCATGAAAACGGAAGTTTTTTCTCGAGTGATTGCATTGGAAGTTTGTATGTATCCCTTTCTTTCAATGATAGACAAAACAACGCACCTGATGCAATTCAAGCACAAATTCACTTAACCCTTAACACGCTTACCCGATGACACTTAACCCGCGCACCGCTGGTGGGTGGGGGGAGGCAGAATCTGCCCTCCCTCCCGGATTTTCTCAATAACTTGAAAACTATGATAGATATCAACGTTAAACTTTCAGTACCTCGTGCTGCATCCATTCTACGTCTTTGCAACAAATTCCAATGACATTTATGCAGTTTTTGTAGGAGATAATGACGTTATAATGACGTCATGCCATGCCATTTTTTGTGGAAAAACGATAAATGTTTGAACAATCGTAGAAAATAGAGGTTTGTAGAAAATTGCAAAACAAAAATGTCAAAAGAAAATAAATGACATTCTCTTCAAAATGGTTATCTTTGATTTTCAAAATTATGTGTTTTTGACCCCAAAAAAACGAAAATGAATAAATTTTTCCGGAAACAAAATTAACATGATACATTTTTGCAAATTTGAAGTGAATTTCTTAAGCTCGAATACCAAAATAAGGTGACTGGCCCAAATCCGCAGATAAAAAAAATGAGGGTACCTTTTTGCCACAAAAAGATGCCCCCCTTCCCTCCCCCACGGAGAGAGGCTGGATCCGCCAGTGCGCCGGCCACACCAACTTTTGAAACGATTCTCCACCCATGAGTGTGGCTGGTAGCATGCATTTTTCCAAGTGATGCTTTAGTGTCAGTATTATTTGGCTGTTAAACTTGAAAACCCTTGGTGGTGGTCGGTGGACCCAAAACGATGATCCTTACTAACCCAAATTTATATTGGTGTGACTGGTAGCATGCATTTTTCAAGTGGTACGTCAGTGTGTCAGTATTATTTGGTTGTGCGAAAAGTCCAATCGTCCTTACTTAGGTAGGTACAGGCACGTAGCCAGGATTTCGCCCAGGGAAGGGCGGCTCCTCGAAAGAGCCCCTTCCGGTGCGTTGAAAGGGCCCCCTTCCCAAGCGTTGAAAAGCCCCCCCCCCCCCCCCCCCCCCCAACCAAAAAAACGGATGAAAAGGCACGTTAAAAGGATGGCAAATGCAGTATGACAGGTATGGCATGGGCCATACCAACTTTTAGGAGCTGGAGTTACCAAACAGCCATATCAACTATCGGGATGATTAAAGGAAATAGTTCACCTTCGGGAAATTTTTTCAGAACACGATTTTATTATATTTTTTAATACAGTTTCTTTTCTTTCTTTTCAAAAATGGTCCTACATCGCGCCAATTCAGGACAGAAGGTCGTAAATTATTAATGTTATGGTGTGCGTTATTGGTCTGCGCATGCTCCATGGCAGTGCTGGCACTTTCAGACGGTACGGTACATCATATATGCGCCGTATTCCTTCGCCAAAAAGTCCAATATCTTCGGCTGGAGTCTTTTCAGCCAAGAAAAGTTCCAGACAAGGATTTCTCAACACGGGCTACAAAACTGCTATTTCAGTTAAAAACCAATGTTGAAGGTGAACTATTTCCTTTAAAGGGAAAGGTGGGGAGCCCATCCGGCCAAGGTTTCTCACCCGTAATTATAATAACTCTGAATGGCAGAAGACGGAAGAGGGAGGGACCGGGGCGTCAACCTGTGCATTCAGATTAGTGTTCGAGGGTAAATGGGAGTGAGGATCAATGAGTGTATGCTAGAGTAATCGATTATGATAAGGACCAGTGGGAGAAGTGACCCTCAGCGATTCATTATATGTGAGGAACCTGTTAAAGGAAATAGTTCACCTTCAACATGGGATTTTGAACTGAAATAGCAGTTTTGTAGCCCGTGTTGAGAAATCCTTATCTGCAACTTTTCTTGACTGAGAAGACTCTCCAGCCGAAGATATTTGACTTTTTGGCGAAGGAATGCGGCGCATATATGATATACCGTACCGTCTGAGAGTGCCAGCACTGGTCTGAGCATGCGCAGACCAATAACGCACACCATAACATTAATAATGTACGACCTTCTGTCCTGAATTGGCGCGATGTAGGACCATTTTTGAAAAGAAAGAAAGAAACTGTATTAAAAAAATATAATAAAATCGTGTTCTGAATTTTTTTCCGAAGGTGAACTATTTCCTTTAAGATCGGGGAGATAGTAGAGGGATTGTATTTGTTGGGGCCAGGCTGATTTTTTGGGGCGGATCATGGGAACCGATATGGGCAAGGGACGCCGCGACAGATTATCTGTCGGGACATACCCCGGTAGGCTCTGTCGTGGGCGACCGTCCTAATGTGCACCACTAACCGAACTCCACATACCATCTTGACATACCTTATATCCGAACAGTGATAGGCCTATATGTTGACTGACGAATGGCCAGCCTCATCAAAATAAAATATTCTGCACGAGGCCGGGCGAAGCATCATGGCAAGTGTTTAAAACTCACGCACGTTCGCGGGTTATCCCAAAGCCACAACAAGATAGCGGATCGTCGTCACCGTAAATCGATCCGAGAGGTGAAGAAACCCCCGCACGCAAATTTTTGAAATATTGCAAATTGTTGCAACGAAAATGTTGCAATACGCTCTAAATGTGGAAAATGAAATCCTAGAGCGCCGATTTTAACAACATTGCAATCAGCGGCCCAGATAGGTCCAGAGAAGAGTTTGTACAGAAAAATTGGAATTTTTGATTGATTGTTTTGAAAATTTTGAAATGAGGCAATGTTGCAGAGCCCGAATTGCACCGTTACACTTGTACAAAAAGAGGTGGCAAATTGTTACATAACGAGTTGGCATTTTGGTATAGAAAACAAAATTATTGTCAAATGGGGATCCACTTGTTCAGAGGCATTTAATGTATCAAATGGTGTGAAGCAGAGTGGCATTTTATCCTCATTCTTGTTTCATATATATATGCATAGGCGTAGGAGCCGGGGGGCAGGGGGGGCAGCCCCCCCCCCCCCCAACATTTTTGACTTTAACATTACGCCTATGGGCGTTGCATGGAAAGAATCGACTTCAGAATGCCTCCTGCCCCCCCCCCCCAACTTGAACATAGTTCCTACGCCCCTGTATATATGAATAAACTAAGTACCATCTTTAATCTGTAGCATAGGTTGTATTGTTTGCGGGAAACTGGTCAACCATTTAATGTATGCCGATGATTTAGTATTGATTGCTTCATCTGGTGTTGAACTGCAGACACTGCTAGACATTTGCTATGAATTTGGCTTATCAAATGGCATTAAAGGGAGTGTGCCTACTATTTTGAGCTGTCAAAATTATTTTTCCTACGATAAGTAGCTATTGTTGTGATGGTTGGATACGATGAAATTCACATCTGCAGCCCCTTTAGTTGAATTTTCACTTATATTGTTTTCGATTATTTTTTGTTTCGATATCGAACAAACGATTCCCACTACGGTGAAGGTAATCAGAGGTAACAAATTGCTACGTGAACGACGCACCTAAGACAAAATACAGTCCGATCGTTCCGCCCTCGGTAGATAATAATCGCTCTGAGCCCAAGCGGCTATGCGCCCTCAGCCCCCCTCCACGAATCGCGGGCTCCCTTTACTATGACGTCACCACGGCGGTCAGAATCCCTTTACCCTATTCTAACACATGTAAATAATGAAGACAATTACGAAGGACTGACGCCAAGAGTATGCCGTTAACGGTATATACAAATACTTCATTGGAAGCGGACGTTCTTGGTTAGTTGAGAAATGCACCTCAAGAAGCAAAAATCATGGTAGAAAGGGCAAAATTATGCTGTAGCAGTGACTACTGCATGAGGGAGGAAAGGATTGCCTTCAACAAAGGGAAAAACTTCTTTCAATATTACCCCAAATAAAGGAATCTCTTTGAGAATTGTGGAAGAATTCTGCTGCCAGATGCTACCAAATCCAATTCTCGCTTCACTCTGATGGTATGGCTGCTCGACCTATATTAATCCCAGATCATCCATTTATGTGCTTTTAACTCTAAATAATCTACAGGCAATTATTTTAGACCGGCATAATTGCAGCGCCAGCCAAAGTTTTTACTTTACTACCATAGTTTTGGCCAGTGCATCATCCTGGTATAGTGCGCCATTTTTGTATTACGGTTTTTTAGTATTCAGTGTGAAAAATGTCTGTTTTGTCGTAGTTTAAGATCAATATGTAGTTTATACATGTGTTGATTTTATATTTTTACCTGTTATTGGTATAGCTTGAACTATTGCATTACACATTGACATTAGTGCTGTTCACAATGTGCTAACATGTAAGCACATTTAGGCCAGTATGCAAAACATGGCAGGAACATTGACAACATATTTTGGGCAGCACAAATCCTGCCCCATTTGGGGCAGGATTTTCTGGTCAAATTTTGCTCCTCGGGCAGAAAATACTGTTGACTGGGGTGGTCGGTCATCTTCACAATCACATTTGATCTAGTGTGAATCAGTAAATTGTTACTTCTGCCCCCAAAAGTCAGAAGCTGCCCAAAATTCCAAAAGCTGCCCCAGTTTTGATGTGTTGTGCCAACCCCACCCTGACAAGATCTTGTCGAAACTTGCCATGTTTTCAGACTGGTTATTGATTCAACGTTTTGGGAACAATTAAATCATGATTCATTTTTGAATCTGAATTATTCAATCACCGTTCGATTCACAGCTAAAATGTTAACAATTGATTATTTCCGATTCAAAGAATCAAAACAAAGATTTTAATTTCTTCACATTTGATTCAACATTTAAATATATGTGGTGAATTTGTCAAATAATACAAAATGGAAACATACATATATATCATCCTTAAAACATTGTTACAGTGATACTATTTCAATATAAATAAATGTAGCCACAGGGACTGCATGTATTTGCACAATTTACCAGTGTACTTGAATTGTTAAGAATCGTTAAATCTTTTGATTTAATCAGCCCTGATTTGATGCGGGTTTTGATTCAATCACAATTCATGAATCAAAAGATCTGATGATGAATTCATTATGTTTTGATTCAAGGAATTTTGATTGAACGATTCCAATTGATTCAATCAGTGTTGAATCAATAACCAGTTTGCTGACGTTTTGCATACTGGCATTTAGGCAACTGATTGTGTATTTGCCATTTAAAGGGAGTGTGCCTACTCACATCGCTTAGTTGGGGTTATTGACACTGGTCGATAGAACACAATTTTCTGAATTGAACCATTACTTCATTTCTCCAGATTCACCCTAGTTGCTGAGATATTCAAAGACTCCAGGAATTTGCTTGGGAGCAAAAAGTTATCGAGTAGACTCCAGATGGCTTCCCACTACTAAAAGCACTGCAACTATCGATTACACTGCTAGCATATCGTTATCACCGGCCAATAGCAATTTAAACAAACAGCTCGTGCGCGCTGATGCTGCCGAACAACAGAGCCTGGGCGGCCATCATGCTTGCATGCATCATGCTTGTCTTAGGTGCGTCGTTCACGTAACAATGTGTTACCTCTGATTACCTTCACCGTAGTGGGAATCGTTTTTTCGATATCGAAACGAAAAATAATCGAAAACAATATAAGTTAAAATTCAACTAAAGGGGCTCCAGATGTGAATTTCATCGTATCCAACCATCACAACAATAGCTACTTATCGTAGGAAAAATAATTTTGACAGTTCAAAACAGTAGGCACACTCCCTTTAACCCACCTTTACATTAGTAGTTTGCCTAGATAAATTTGGATCTTGGACAAATTTTGGATGCATGGATGATGTCAACCTTGGAACTTGGTTGGAACATGGTTTGCATTTTGCTGAAAGCATCAATACCAGCATACATTGTGGAAGGAGGTCTTGGTCTGTTTTCAGCCTTTACTTAACTTTAGCTTTGTTTTACCATGTAACATCCTAGTTGCACAATGATATGTAAGCCAGTTTGTAATCTATGTTATACCTGCTGGGCTAGTAGCACTGGACTGGACCAAAGAACTTGCTCTTGGCTTGTGTTCACTATTACATGCTAAAGAAGTCCAAAATTGTTGAAAGTAAATAAAGGCTTAAAAATAATTTGACTGGACTGGACTTTATGGCCTTTGCATTTCTCTAAGCAGTATTTGTGTTTTCTAGGCTGAATGCTGTGCTGGCAGTGAGCAGCTGTCGGCACCGCTTGGTCGGGTGACACTGCCGTCCACAACAGCCACCTCAACTGACAAACTGCGATGCTTCAAGGACATTGTGCATCAAAACAGGTGACAATGCTGGCAAGTTGAGGGGTGGGGAAGGTACTATGATGTGATGCAGTTTGGAGATATTTGTGTGACAAAACTGTAGGGATACATTGATAGATGAATTGATGTATTAAGGTTCAGTGTCAAATGGTCAAATATAATGCTAAGTAGTTTCAAATGTAGTTGTGTGAAGAAGATAGACTCTAACTCCAGTTATTTATGAATTTGATGTTTTCTTCATAAAAATGTGTGACAACACTCGCTTACAACAGAAGTATTGCACATTTGAGTTCAGACTGATTATTTATTCAACCTTTTAGAATTGATTCTTTCCAATTCAAATAATAATACAAATAATCGATTCACATTAGATTCAACATGTCAATATAAATGTTGAATTTATGTAAAATTAATGCAAATGGAAACATACATATATATGATCACTAAAACATTGTTACAGCAATAATATTTCAGCATACATGAATGTAGACACTGGGACTGCATTGTATGTGCACAATTTACCATGTGCACTTGCATCGTTCAGAATCGTTAAATCTTTTGGTTCAATCAGCCTTGGTTCCATGCAGGTTTTGATTCAATCACGATTCATGAATCAAAAGACCTGGTCGTGAATCGAGTCTTCTTTGATTTAAGGAATTTTGATTAAACGATTCCAATCAATTCCATCCAAGTCGAATAAATAACCAGTCTTGAGTTCCATTTGGTCGACCGATTGTATTCCAGGCTGTCGTGATTTATGTGAATATGTGACTGTTGCAGACACTCGATAAGTAGCTGACCCCATTTTCAATGGACTGATTTCGGCATGCTCATGATCTTTGGCAGGGAGCTGGACATCGAGCCGAGGTCGCGGCCGCATTCAGCTGGCGCTGATCGCCTGTCACTACGACGACGACGTGCTGGTGACGCTGTTGGGACGCGGGGCCGACAGAGTGTTGCGATGCGCACGGTTGGACGCCGCTGCACCTAGCTACCGACGCCGACAAACGCGCTGGGTCGGATAGCAGTGGCCCAGGAGCGCCAGCTGTTCGACGCCGGTGGCCTAGAACGCGTCAACCGACGCTTATGCCGACTGCGTGTCGTGCGCTAGTGGGGCCAGCGAGCGTCGGCTGCGCGAAGTGAAACAGCACGGGCAGAGCTGCGTCTGGACTGTCAGCCAAAAGTGCAAAGCTGCACATGCTCACCGAGAGCCTGCTGGTGTTGGTCGAGATGGTGTTGGCGGAGTCGGCGGCCCTCTGCCGACGGCTGAAGCAGGTGGTCGGTGCCTGTCTTCTGACGAAGCTAGTCAGCTATATTTACATGCTTTGTATTTGTGTCATAAGAGGTTCTTATTCCATTGTGTACATTAAATGGCAAACAAAGTGCAGTATAAGTGAATGTTTTGACTCAGTGTCCTAGGATTGCAAAATTTGGTTGGAAAGCGACACCCTGTGGGTAATATTTGTCCACTCTTTCCCCAGTTTTACTGTGAATTTTCCACTCCCTAAATCAGGATGTATTGGTCATTGGATAACTATAACTCAACACTGATATTATTAATGCTAATAATAACCTGTGGATGAAAACAAGGTTAGGAAAGTACTGCCATTTCTAACAGCTGATTCTGATGGGTGAGCTTTGGCACATACAAATACATCATGACCTTTTTTAGGCTGAATTCTCCACTATTGTTATTTTTGACCGAATTTTCCACTCCGCACCCTGGCTTCAAAGCAATCCTAGGACTCTGTGTTTTGTACAATACAATGCAATTGGTTTTTTGTTGTTGTAAAGATTGGCATTTATGAAGATGACTGCTTTTACAGATCGTTGACTATGTTGCATTGACTACATTATGTATATATGTGTATATATGTTTATATTGTTTATATATATATATATATATATATATATATATATATATATATATATATATATATATATATATATATATATATGTATGTATGTATGTATGTATGTATGCATGCATGCATGCATGCATGCATGTATGTATGTATGTATGTATGTATGTATGTATGTATGTATGTATGTATGTATGTATGTATGTATGTATGTATGTATGTATGTATGTATGTATGTATGTATGTATGTATGTATGTATGTATGTATGTATGTATGTATGTATGTATGTATGTATGTATGTATGTATGTATGTATGTATGTATGTATGTATGTATGTATGTATGTATGTATGTATGTATGTATGTATGTATGTATGTATGTATGTATGTATGTATGTATGTATGTATGTATGTATGTATGTATGTATGTATATATATATATATATATATATATATATATATATATATATATATATATATATATATATATATATATATATATATATATATATATATATATATATATATATGTTTTGTTTTATGTTGAATGGGCGAGCAAATTTATATGGAATGTCATTAAACAATCTTCATCAGCTGTTCAGTATAGTTTCTAAAACAATCTCCAAATGAGAAAAACACTTTAATCTTAACACATTTCAAACTGTATTTCAATTCAATACAAGGTCATATTCAAAACAGACTGAAGACAACTCCTGCATGTGGTCTGTCATGAACAATACAAATTGTAGATAACATACGCAATGTCATCCACTGACAGTCATACATCGCTATATATACAATGACGCACCAGGCAAATGGCTTCAGTCCACAGCACCAGACAAATGAGTATCAATAAGAGTATATCGCACAAGTCACAACTGTTGTTCGTCAAGGGCCAAGTAGTACCAGCTTAACTTCCCAAATTACCTCGTGAGACAAGTACTCTAACCACTATCTTAATGCACCCCTAACTGACTCGTGAAATCATCAAGTGCAAAACAACCTAACTCCAAATATATTGCTAATCACAACCTCCGGAGGTTCAGCTGTAGGCTTGACCAGCGAGCGATCCAGTGGCGCAATCCTTCCCCTTGCAACTCTCACAACTGATCAAAAATAAAGGAAAACAGCCTACTGTCATAGGCAGACATGTCATACTGAGAACATATTTTAATGATACAACGTGCTGAACCAATGCTTAACATTGCATTCAAATGTAAGAACAAATTAAGGAAAAGTGCTGAACCAATGCTTAAGGTAATTTAATCTCTCAGCAAAATGCCCAGCACATCAACATGGGTCTTTCCAAAGTAATTTAATCACGGTCTTTCAAGCTGCATGTCACTCATGTTCCTATCTGATCTATTTTTATCTTTTTCCACCACCGACAAGCCTTAGAAAAGCCTTAGAATATTAAAGTACCTTGAGAAAAACAAATAGAAATCTCATTTCGTTTTTGTATTATCTGCGTCAAGAACGTCTTCTTTAACTACTACCATATGAAGGAATATTCCTGCCAAATCGTGTGACATCACTGCGGCGGTTCGACTTCCCTAGTGAACAAACCTTATTAGTAAAGTAATCTTGCTTCTCCTTACCTGGCTCTCTTACCTGGTCGGGTTCCCTATAGCTTTAGTGTCAGGAAAGGGTGGGCATGGAATATAGGGAACCCTAATTTACAGACGCGCCAACCAAAAAATGTAACAATATCCACAGTAGGCTTCGCAAAGAAAATGGCTGGAATTGTGCGTCTTCCAGTAACAAAAGTCACAGTATACAGTCCAAAAGTCACCTTACAGGCTTGTCATGCTATCAGAGTATAGGGGCTACTGGCGCACAGTATGTATTGTTCACATTCTGATGGCATACAAAGTCCAAGGTTATGATGTGTCCGAGGTTACAGCAGTTCGCCCTACCAACAGCTACCAATGGTGCTAGCCTGCGTCCATGGTACCAGCTAAAAAGTGATGAGTGTTTTTAACTTTAAAAGGCAAATAAGTTAAAGGGAGATAATCACCTTTTGATTTTGTTAGCAACACTTTCTTTGGCTACCGTTATGGTATTAAAATGATGTGATCTAAATTTAAGAATTAAATACAATTATTCCCTAATTCAAAGTTGGAAGTTTGGGAAAATTTATGATCGGTATTTTCCCTACACTATTGGAAAGCGCAACATCTGGCGCTTTTGTGTCAATCTGTTCAACGTTGTTGAATGGGCACTTATAAACAAATCGCCGACACTAAATAGGTTGCCATGGGGGGCCAACCTAAACTGCCGATTTCAATGCACTTTTTTAAAATGATTGTTGATTGTTCATAAAAGTTTGGCACATATTCGCAAAAGATAGAATGCAGGAAACATATTGCATACCTTCATGATAAATAACAATGCGTAGGGAGGCTAATTTACTGATGTCGTTACCGAGTGCTTGCTGATTATAAGCGTGGAGCGCTTATCAACTATGAATTGACATATCTCGCGGTAGGAATTGTTATATGCAAAATGTGATGAATTTACAATATATTTTGGTCTCGTCTATCGATTTCAGGTGCTAACTCCATTTTTGTGGAAAAAGGTCATTATCTCCCTTTAAGTGAGGAACATGTGTGATTTATGTTAATGGATTCACACATACCTAAATTGGCAATGTAAATATAAGTTATTTTCAATGTAAAAGGTCAATATAACACAATAATGACCAATCTGATATTTTTGCTGTAACAATGTTTTAATGACCACACATATGTAGGTATGTTCCATATTGATTTGACATAAATTCAACATATATATTTAATACTTATACTTACTTATACTTATAAACGTGGAGAATTTAGAAAGGCCATGTGGCCTCACTGATCCAAACGATACCGAGCTCCTTAGCGAGATTCTCTCCCTCAGTCGTGTATATATTTAAATGTTGATATAACTTAAATGTCATATATATATATATATATATATATATATATATATATATATATATATATATATATATATATATATATATATATATATATATATATATATATATATATATATATATATATTTAAATGTTGGATCAAATGTGAATCAATTCACATATTTGTGTTTATTCTTTGAATCTGAAAAATCGATTACAAAATATTGAATCAAATGGTGATTGAATAATTCAGGTCCCAAAGATTAAATGAATTGTGATTGCATCGTTAAAAACAGTTGAATCAATAACCAGTCTGCTTATATTGACAATAAATATTGCCAATACAAGATGGCATACAATCACACTACTCCACCACCTATTCAATACATGCAGGTGCATATTGCACAAGTTTGGGATGATGGCTGCAATGACTTTGGCTGCAGTGTTACTGGTATCATATAGCTGGGGTTGCATAAACAAATATAAGCAGCGAGGAAAGATGACTCTTGGATGACTAACTAAGAAGAGTGCAAGTTTATGAAGAGCTGTAAAGCTGGTACGCTGATTTAGATGCATTGCAACAGCATGTGTCTATGGTCTTTTTGTATTGCAATAGGTGGGCACTTACATGCAGTGAATATTACAACAAAAAAATTGTCACCTTCAATATATAATTTAATATAATTGGCATTGGAATGGGGGGGGGAGAGATTTGTCCCCATTTCTGGTGATATTTTTGTTGTTGTTGTGAAAATGGGAAAGCAATATTTCAACAATGGTGTACTTTCCTCGTTTAAGACACCAGTAGCAAAGAACACTGTTACTGTGTTTTTGTGGGAGATTTCTGTCTTCATTCTCCATTGTGGTGGGTTGCTATTTTTTTTTGTCACAGAACAGTGCCAATTTTATATTGTGTTCAATATTCACTGCCTTCAGGCTTCCTTGTTTTGTTGTTGTCTGCGTCGGCTATTCCGTAACTCGCTGGCGGGAGGGCGTACCGAGAGGCTGTATTTGACCATCGGTGGTAGCGGCGGTGGCTCGCTTGACAGCGGCGGTGACTCGCCCAGCCGGGAATGTCACGACAGCCGGGCGAGTCTTTGTTTATCGTTCAAAAAGATTGTTACGATGAATAAATAGTTTTACGCAGCCTTTACGCCTTTACCGTTGATGCAAGTTACAAGCTTCATTAAATAATGCTTACAATCAAACATGAGTGGTTTTCTGAATGAATGGTTTCATGAATCGTTTCTTCTCTCTTTTATCATTTTTAGTTGACTGCCACATGTAGCATCAACGCCCCGTTCGATTGACTGTCTAGCAGGACATCACATATCGGCGTCACAACTCGGCTACAGCGGTCTTAGAACTAGGCCAGAGGCACAGTCACCCTCAAGTCCTGGTTCAAACACCGAGAAAACAATGTTTACTTGTTCTGGCTGTATTATGAATTATGAAACACAACAAAGTCAACAGATGAGCCATTCGTACATTTTAAAGTAAAAGCAATAGCAACGAAACAATAACAATACCAAACATCACCAATTCCATTCTCCACAGCAAATGATATCACCATTTCACATTTCCTCCGCACCTTAGAAATGTACAACAAACGAACAAGTACTCCATGTTAATATCAACTGTGCGATATAAGTCAGACGTCAGAAGTTGTGCCTAACTACAGTCACATACAGAGGTCAGGTCAGAATTCAGACAGTAACCGTATATGCCTGCAGGTCATATAGAGACATACAGACACAGGACAGGTCAGATGTCATGCCAGAGATCAGACAGCAGTCACGTCTCCTACCAGGTAACACACAGAGATCATGTCAGATGTCAAACAGCGTCCACCTGCAGGTCACGCACAGAGTGAGGTCAGGTCAGATGTCATGTCATAGGTCGGGTGAGATGTCATGCCAGAGGTCGGACCAGCGGTCAGGCAGCAGTCGCGTCTCCTACCAGGTCATGCACCAGAGGTCAGGTCAGATGTCAAACAGCGTCCCCCTGCAGATCACGCACAGAGTGAGGTCAGGTCAGATGTCATGTCAGAGGTCGGGTCAGATGTTATGTCAGAGGTCGGGTCAGAAGTCAGGTCAGAGGTCAAGCCGGAGGTCAGGTCAAAGATCAGGCAGCAGCCGTGTCTCCAAGCAGGGCACACACGACAGATGCAAGGGCGCTGCCACAATATTTTGAGACGGGGGGGGGGGATGGGGAGGTAGGCAGGTGTTCCCCCTCTTTACCTCACCTTCATTGAGATAATGTCAAAATCCTGATAATCTGGCCCCCTCCTCCCCCCCGGGGAGGGGCGACGCCCCTGCACAGAGTTCAGGCATGTCAGAGGTCAAACAACATCCATTTCTCCCCTGGGTCACACAGGCAGAGGTCAGATCAGAGGTCAGACGGCAGCCATGTCTCTCTGCAAGCCACTCACAGATAGAGGTCAGGTCAGAGGTCAGATGGCAAACAGCGTCCAGGGGTCAGACAGCAGTCGCGTCTCCTACCAGGTCACACAGACAGAGGTCAGGTCAGATGTCAAACAGCGTTCCTCTTCAGGTCACACACAGAGTGAGGTCAGGTCAGATGTCATGTCAGAGGTCGGACCAGATGCCAGAGCAGCCGTGTCTCCTTCCAGGTCACACACAGACAGAGGTCAGGTCAGAGGTCAGATGGCAAAAAGCGTCCACTTGTATGTCACGCACAAAGTGAGGTCAGGTCAGATGTCATGCCAGAGGTCAGACCAGCGCGGCGGTCAGACAGCAGTCGCGTCTCCTACCAGGTGCTGAAGAGCCTCCCCACAGTCACACTTCGATTTAACGGGTCATATGTCACCGAGTCACCCACTGTTAAGAGCTTAGGCCTACACATGGACCGTAACCTGAACTATAAGACGCACATTGATGCATTGACCTCCAGGTGCACAGGGATTTTGATCGCCCCGAGCCATGCTCGGCATGTGCTGCCATCAGGCACCATGAAAATCATAGTGCAAGCCCTCGCTTTGTCAGTGGTGCGCTACTGTTTGAGCGTGTATGGTTCCTACGGTGCTACCCAAATTCACCGGGTACAAAAATCGTCAACTTTTGCGCGCGAGTAGTCAGCGGCCGCAGACGCAGCGACCACGTCTCAGACGCTATCGTGCAGATCGGCTGCCTGCGCGCGGCTGAGCTAGTTGAGTACCATACGGTATCTGCAGTCCAACGAGCCATGACGACCGGCAACTCTGAGAACATAGCAGACACCATTGGACCGCGTGCTCACGATCTGCACGACCACAACACCAGGCACGCCGGCCGCGTCACACTACCGCGTATCCGAACAGAAGCCGGCAGACGCAGACTGTGTAGCAGGGGCGTCAACATGCTGAACAAACTGCGTCTTGATCCAACATGTGGACCATCGTTCCGTGCCGTGCTGAAACGAGCAATATTGTATAGTCGCGACTGAAGTGTTGTACTCATCTTACATGCATGTATCTACATTGTGCGGACTGCGGAATATGTTCGGCTTAGGCGATTGCCATACCTTTTTAACTGTCGTTGTTTTCATTTCATTTGACGTGTCTGGTGAAAAGCCACCGAAAATATGTGGATCCATGACAAATACATCTGTATCTGTATCACACAGACAGAGGTCAGGTTAGATGTCAAACAGCGCCCCCGTCAGGTCACACACAAAGTGAGGTCGGGTCAGATGTCATGTCAGAGGTCGGGTCAGATGTCATGTCCGAGGACGGGTCAGATGTCATGTCAGAGGTCGAGTCAGATGTCATGTCAGAGGTCGGGTCAGATGTTATGTCAGAGGTCGGGTCAGTCAGGTCAGAGGTCAAGCCGGAGGAAAGGCAATGTCACTCAGGTCATGAAATGTGGAAATGTGAATGATATAATGCCATTAGATACTGACTGATGTATTTTGCTCGATTATTCATTATGTTATAGTGTAAATCAAATCACATGAACAGACATAAACAGTGTCAGGAAATATTATGTCGTGCTATGCTTGGACAAAAGACCACTGGAACCCAAGTATGTACCAGTAATGTACTTTGAAATGCCCCCCTGGCATGACAAGACATGAGAGCCCCTGATGCTAATCAATAAAGTATAAACTAAATTTGGCCCAAATGGTAAGCTGTTACAATGATTTTCAAAGAAATCGGTACTGCCAAAATGTGTGTATTCCTTCACAAGGCAAAGCTTATCAAAGTTAAAGGGAAATAATGACCTTTTTATTTTGTTAGCAACAATTTCTTAGGCTACCGTTATGGTTTTAAAATTACTTTATTTAAATTTAAGAATTAAATAAAATTATTCCCAAATTCAAAGTTGTAAGTTTGGAAAAAATACAAAACAAGTACCTTGTGTACTTCATGAAGGTCATTGACAAATTCGTCCTTCCCTACCAGTATTTGCAAAGCACTCGGCACTGCGCCACAATAGCAAAAGGCGAGGGAAATGCATATTGATACAATATTATTACGTCATAAGTTTCTGAAGTGTCAACTACTATGAAATACAGTGATACAATACCTTTAATAATGATTAACAAGACAATTCAAACTATTTGAATAAGTTTTTAATTAGCTTTCAACTCAAAATCAGATATATTTTGCAATGCTACACAAAAATGGCACCAGTGACGTCATTAACAAAGCCTGCTGCGGGACTTGGGTATACTAATCAGGAACAACTCGCCACAATGGTAAAGTGCGCCGAGAAGCATGACAATGACTTTGTAAACAAATCGCCGACGCTAAATAGGTCGCCGTCGATGTGCATCGATGAGCTTCCGAATTAATTGCCATTTTTGTGTTATTGTTTGTTAGTTTTTTTGGGAAAATTATTATTTTCAAGATAATATAAAGCATAGTGTTATATACAGCCACAGCAAAATTATACAATACTCCTAATGTTGAAAACAAATGAATCGATTTTCAAAAATTGAGGGTCGCAACCACTAACTATGCCGCCGTTGATGTGCATCGATGAGCTTCCGATTTTATTGCCACTTTTTCCAATCGCTGTTAGTTTTAAAAGATCACCGGGCATATAATCACAACAAGCAGAACGCACAATATATTCTCCACTCCATTGCGTAAAAAAAAACAATACGGGAAAAACCCGCAGTTTGATGAGGACCAAAAGTACTTGCAAGTACCGGTCGTTAAAAGTGTGGAACGCTTATCAACTTTAACTTGAAATATCTTTCGGTAGGAAAGTTTTCATGCAAAATGTGATGAATTTACAATATATTTTGGTCTCGTCTGGCGATTTCAAGTGCTAACTCCATTTTTGTGGAAAAAGGTAATTATTTACCTTTAAGCACCTACTTTAACATGAGCAGTAAGGATCGACACATACCAGTGATGGGATGGCAGACTTCTTCAACTTAACATGTGAGCCTGACTCATAATCATGAGCCGCAAAGAGCCTGGAGCACACACATTGCCTCCTTCAATCCGCAGGCAGCCAACAGCTGGCTGCCCGCCACTGGCACCCTGAAATACAGAACATATATAAATGCAAATTTTTGCCGCATTGATTTAATCAATTCACAAAAATTTGTTCCATGAATTGAACAGTGATTTAATAATTCAGGTTCCAAAAAGAATTGTGATTGAATCATGCCAAAGAAGTTTAATCCGTAACCAGTCTGGGCTGAACATGAAAGCAATTTTTTGTCTTCAAAAGTCAAAAATAATTCAATATATTTATTTAGTGATCTATCAAAAATAGCCATTACAAAACAATTATCATATCTAATAGCTCTCTTTTGAAGATGATCGTTGAGGTCAAAAATAATTATAAAACTGAAGTGTTACACTAATGACATAACTCAACATGACAATGACATAATTACACTAATGACATAAGGGACGAGTTTCTGTTCAGTTTCATATTTTAGTTCCGTAATTCACCTCCCCAGTTAATGGTGTTCTTGAGGTCCCTAATAAAATAAGAGTATTATTATGACAGACAGAAAAGCGTACCAGTAATACCAATAACCTTTACAGCAATTACAGTCATAGGGACCCATGTTTAGAACGCTCCGCTCGCATTCGTTCGCTGTGCTGTGGAACCCACTGAGTGGGCTGTCGCCCCTTGGACCCACCACCCCCAGACCATCTCATACAGTCAAAGATATAGCAGATTCTTCATGGCTCCAAGTGGAAGATAAGAATATCTTTTCCAAGCGTGTGACTGAAATACCGAGCAACGAAGGAGCGAGGGTTTTCAGGAACACGCACGGAAAATATGATATCTTCCACAAGGGAGACATGAAGAATTATATATATTTTCAAGTAGAAGTTGATTCAGTCCAGTTCAGTACTTTATTTTTAGTCGGAACTCACATGACCTTATCTTGTATCTCAGAGGGATGCAAAGATAACACATTATTTCACTTTATCATTGAACGTGTATTAAAGCTTTTTATATTTACATCTCAGCGAAGTGCAAAGATACAAATATTCCAGCACTGTGGACCCAATGGAAAATCAACCTCTACAAGAAAGATAACCCACTGTTCAGTCTGTCATAATATTATTTTCGGCAAACTACTCTTCTTCTATTAATTACCTCAAGAACACCATAAACTGGGGAGGTGAATTACTGAACTTGTGCGTGCGTGCGTGCGTGCGTGCGTGCGTGCGTGCGTGCGCGTGCGTGCGCGTGCGTGCGCGTGCGTGCGTGCGTGCGTGCGTGCGTGCGTGCGTGCGTGCGTGCGTGCGTGCGTGCGTGCGTGCGTGCGTGCGCGGGCGTGCGCGGGCGTGCGCGGGCGTGCGCGGGCGTGCGCGGGCGTGCGCGGGCGTGCGCGGGCGTGCGCGGGCGTGCGCGGGCGTGCGCGGGCGTGCGCGGGCGTGCGCGGGCGTGCGCGGGCGTGCGCGGGCGTGCGCGGGCGTGCGCGGGCGTGCGCGGGCGTGCGCGGGCGTGCGCGGGCGTGCGCGGGCGTGCGCGGGCGTGCGCGGGCGTGCGCGGGCGTGCGCGGGCGTGCGCGGGCGTGCGCGGGCGTGCGCGGGCGTGCGCGGGCGTGCGCGGGCGTGCGCGGGCGTGCGCGGGCGTGCGCGGGCGTGCGCGGGCGTGCGCGGGCGTGCGCGGGCGTGCGCGGGCGTGCGCGGGCGTGCGCGGGCGTGCGCGGGCGTGCGCGGGCGTGCGCGGGCGTGCGCGGGCGTGCGCGGGCGTGCGCTGGGCGTGCGCGGGCGTGCGCGGGCGTGCGCGGGCGTGCGCGGGCGTGCGCGGGCGTGCGCGGGCGTGCGCGGGCGTGCGCGGGCGTGCGCGGGCGTGCGCGGGCGTGCGCGGGCGTGCGCGGGCGTGCGCGGGCGTGCGCGGGCGTGCGCGGGCGTGCGCGGGCGTGCGCGGGGGCGTGCGCGGGCGTGCGCGGGCCGCTTGCGCGGGCGGGCGCGCGGGCCGTGCGCGGGCGGCGCGGGCGTGCGCGGGCGTGCGCGGGCGTGCGCGGGCGTGCGCGGCTGTGCGCGGGCGTGCGCGGCGTGCGCGGGCGTGCGCGGGCGTGTGCGCGGGCGTGCGCGGGCGGGCGCGGGCGGGCGCGAGGCGGGCGCGGGCGGGCGCGGGCGGGCGCGGGCGGGCGCTGGCTGCGGCGGCGGCGCGGGCGGGCGCGGGCGGCGCGGGCGGGCGCGGGGCGAGGCGCGGGCGGGCGCGGGCGGGGCGCGGGCGCGCGCGGCGTGCGCGGGCGGTGCGCGGGTCGTGCGCGGGCGTGCGCGGGCGTGTGCGGGCGTGTGCGGGCGTGTGCGGGCGTGTGGGGGCGTGTGTGGGCGTGTGTGTGCGTGTGTGTGCGTGTGTGTGGGCGTGCGTGTGTGTCGTGCGTGTGTGTGGGCGTGCGTGTGTGGGCCGTGAGGGCGTGTGGGCGTGTGGGCGTGTGGGCGTGTGGGCGTGTGGGCGTGTGGGCGTGTGGGCGTGTGTGCGTTGTGTGCGTGTGTGCGTGTGTGCGTTTGTGCGTGTGTGCGTGTGTGCGTGTGTCGTGTGCGTGTGTGTGCGCGTGGGCGTGGGCGTGGGCGTGGGCGTGGGCGTGGGCGTGGGTGTCTGTGTGCGTGGGTGTTTGTGTGCGTGCGTGCGTGCGTGTGCGTGCGTGCGTGTGCGTGCGTGCGGAGTCGACTGAGCGCCTCCTCGCGAGATGACGAGGTCCAGGAAGTTTCCACCTCTCGTCGGGGCCGTCACCGACTGTTCGGACTCGCTCACAGTGAGAGCGTCACAAACAGCTCGGCGCGGGCAGTGCGAACTTAGAAAAGTCGGTTCCCGGTCCACGTTCCAGGAGAGCTCCGGCAGGTTCAGGTCTCCCGTCAGCAGAACGGCCGGCCTGTGCATGCAGGTCCACGAATCAGGTCGGTGATCGGCCGCATCGCCTCGTTTTGGTGCGGGGGACGGTAGCAGGTGGCCAGGTAGACGGGTCTGCTGGACCCGAGCTGGACAACCAGCGACTCGCAGATCGTCTCCAGGTCGCGGTCTATGCACTGCGCAGAAGAGCAGCACTCACCGCACAAGCGACCCCGCCGCCGTTCGCGGTACGGTCCCGCCGGAACCAGCTGAAGCGTTCAGGCCCGCTTGCAGTTCAGAGTCAGATGGCAAGCTGTCAGGCCATCTTCGTTTCCGACGAAGCAGAGAGCGTCGAAGCCAGCCAGCTCCCCGGCGTGTGTGCGCAGGGTGCCCAGCTTTCCTCTCATGCTGTTGGACGTGTTCTGGCTGTAGATACGGATAGCCGGGCCTTGGGTTGCACTCGAGTTCCCAGACAGCGACAGGGCAGTAGGTAGCATCCACCAGCCAGACAGCCGCGTCAGCTGTCGCCTGTGTCGCCCCCGCTGCTGCCCAGAGTGAAGCAGCTGCTGAGGTCACAGCTTCACGGCAGCTGCAGCAGGGCGCCACCACCAGGAGCGGGACCAAAAGCAGCAGTGCAAAAGCAGCAGTGGTGGGGCGGCGGCCGGCCGTCATCGCCAGCGGACGGCAGCAGCACAGCAAATCCCACGGCCAGGAAAACAGAGACCGGAGCCACCCAGAGTCGAACTCGCCTCGCCTGCGTACGAGACATACGTCTTGTCCCCGCGGCCAGTTTGACGGATGATGGGCCAGCCGGCACTGATGAACCGGTCTTGCATTCCCGAGTCAGGTGAGTGGTGACCTTCGCCTGACATGGCGGACGGGACACCCTGACCAACGCAGCCAGTACAGCTAAACTCCTAATGTCGAGAGGCGTACACTTGTGTTGGGAAACTAACATTCACAATTGACAACTTGTACCATAAGGCATGTCACAAACCATTTGCTGACGCCTCAGCTGTTACCCAGACACGAAAAAAACGCCTGGATATCAGGAGCGTCCAACACACGTCACGCGCCGCAGTCCGTCTCCGAAGGGGCGGGGCGGGGGGGGCAAACGTTATTCCGGTGTACAAAAAAGGCTCAAAAAAGCTTTCCCGAAGAAACTATCGTCCTGTTTCACTTTTTAACAATAAGTTCTAAGATTTTAGAGAAAGTAGTATGTGAGTCCTTGCTTCGTGCATGTCTCCCCTGCGCTGCCCAGCAGTCAGCACGGGTTTTTGCCCAATCGCTCTTGTTAAACCAACTTGGCTTGTTTCACGGATCACTGCTGGATCTCACTAGCAAAGGGCTGCAGACGGATGCTGTATATACAGATTATTCGTCGGCTTTTACCAGCGTCAGTCACAGGTTACTTTTACACAAGCTTAGACACTCATTTAATATCACCGGTCATTGCATTATTGCTTGGATTGGGTCTTACCTTAGCCAACGTTCCCAAAGAGTCATTCTCGATGGGAAACATTCCGACTGGGTGCCGGTTTCTATCCGGAGTTCCGGAAGGCAGCATTCTCGGCCCACTTCTCTTTACTTGCTATGTAGCTGACCTTCCAAGTCATATTCAAACTTGTTCACTTCTTATGCGGATGACGTCAAAATTTTCCACAGAATTGAGTCCCCTTCGGACGTTGATTCCCTTCAGGCCGATCTTAGCCGCTTGAGCAAGTGGTCAAAAACATGGCATCTTAAGCTCAATCCAGCTAAATGCAAGACCATCACCTTTTACTCTGCGCACATCTCCCATTGCATCTCGGTATGTTTTAGATGGTCATCATCTCGACGGTGCACCCGCATTAGTGATCTTGGTGTCATACTTGATGTGAAGTTGACGTTTCGTGACCACGTTGATGCATGTGTCAGCAAGGCGAACCGAATGCTAGGCTGCTCATGCGCAGCATGCAGGTATCATCGTGCATGTCCACTGCGGAGATTTGACTACCGTCCTGTTCTATGTGCCTACTATTGCCCACGTTAGGGTCATTTATTGAATACGGTAGTGTCATATGGGGGTGGTGCAGCGGCATCCCACTTGGCCAGATTGGAGAGGCTACAGCACCGTTTTTTTGATGCTGGCTTGGTGCTAGAGACGCATGGCCAGCAGTGTCCCATGGATTAGTCATCCCTCACAGAACACTTCCGTTGTGCCTCAATCAAGGCTAGATTTGTACGGGCTGATGTGATGTTTTTGCGTTCTGTGTTTAGCGGCCGTTAGACTGCACCCACCTGGTGACGGCATTTGCTCTGCTGGCTCCCGTCGCCGGTCCCGTCAGACA
>JAXIVJ010003442.1:0-2500 GCA_036785665.1 Chirona hameri | reverse complement strand
AGAGAGATAGAGAGATAGAGAGATAGAGAGATAGAGAGATAGAGAGATAGAGAAGATAGAGAGATAGAGAGATAGAGAGAAGAGAGATAGAGAGATAGAGAGATAGAGAGATAGAGAGATAGAGAGATAGAGAGAGATAGAGAGATAGAAGATAGAGAGAGTGATAGAAGAGATAGAGAGATAGAGAGATTAGAGAGATAGGAGATAGAGAGATAGAGAGAAGAGAGATGATATAGATAGATAGAAAGATAGGATAGATAGATAGATAGATAGATAGATAGATAGATAGATAGATAGATAGATAGATAGATAGATAGATGTAGATAGATAGATAGATAGATAGATAGATAGATAGATAGATAGATAGATAGATAGATAGATAGATAGATAGATAGATAGATAGATAGATAGATAGATAGATAGATAGATAGATAGATAGATAGATAGATAGATAGATAGATAGGATAGATAGATAGATAGATAGATAGATAGATAGATAGATAGATGAATTAGATAGATTGATAGATAGATAGATTGTAAGATTAGATAGATAGATAGATAGAAGATAGATAGATAGATAGATAGATAGATAGATAGATAGATAGATAGATAGATAGATAGATAGATAGATAGATAGATAGATAGAATAGATAGATAGATAGATAGATAGATAGATAGATAGATAGATAGATAGATAGATAGATAGATAGATAGATAGATAGATAGATAGATAAGATAGATAGATAGATAGATAGGTAGATGATAGATAGATAGATAGAGTAGATAGATAGATTAGATAGATAGATAAGATAGATAGATAGATAGATAGATAGATAGATAGATAGATAGATAGATAGATAGATAGATAGATAGATAGATAGATAAGATAGATAGATAGATAGATAGATAGATAGATAGTAGATAGATAGATAGATAGATAGATAGATAGATAGATAGATAGATAGATGATAGATAGATAGAGATAGATAGTAGATAGATAGTAGATAGATAGATATATATATAATATATATATATATATATATATATATATATATATATATATATATATATATATATATATATAAAAAACAATATAAACATATATACACATATATACATAATGTAGTCAATGACAACATAGTCAACGATCTGTAAAAGCATTCTCTTCATAAATGCAATCTTTACAACAACAAAAAAACCAATTGCAATTGTATTGTACAAAAACACAGAGTCCTAGGATTGCTTTGGAAGCCAGGGAGCGAGGGAAAATTCGGTCAAAAAATAACAATAGTGGAGATTTCAGCCTAAAAAAGTCATGATGTATTTGTATGTGCCAAAGCTCACCCATCAGAATCAAGCTGTTAGATAATGGCAGTACTTTCCTAACTCTTGTTTTCATCCACAGGTTATTATTACATTACTAATATCAGTGTTGAGTATAGTTATCCAATGACCAATACATCCTGATTTTAGGGAGTGGAAAATTCACAGTAAAACTGGGGAAAGAGCGGACAAATATTACCCAAGGGTGTCGCTTTCCAACCCAAATTTTGGCATCCTAGGACACTGAGTCAAAACATTCACTTATACTGCACTTTGTTTGGCCATTTAATGTACACAATGGAATAAGAACCTCTTATGACACAAATACAAAGCATGTAAATATAGCTGACCTAGCTTCGTCAGAGACAGGCACCGACCACCTGCTTCAGACGTCGGCAGAGGGCCGCCGACTCCGCCAACACCATCACGACCAACACCAGCAGGGCTCTCGGTGAGCATGTGCAGCTTTGCACTTTATGCTGGCAGTCCAGACCGCAGCTCTGCCGGTGCTAGTTTCACTTCGCGCAGCCGACGCTCGCTGGCCCCACTTAGCGCACGACAGCGCAGTCGGCATAAGCGTCGGTGACGCGGTACTAGGTCCACCGGCGTCGAACAAGCCTGGCGCTCCTGGGCCACTGCATATCCGACCCAGCGCGTTTGTCGGCGCCGGTAGCTAGGTGCAGCGGCGTCCAGCCGTGCGCATCGCAACACCTCTGTCGGCCCCCGCGTCCCAACAGCGTCCCAGCACGTCCGTCGTCGTAGTGGCAGAGCGATCAAGCGCCAGCTTGATGCGGGCCGCGACCTCGGCTCGAGTCCAGCTCCCCTGCCAAAGATCATTGAGCATGCCGAAATCAGTCCATTGAAAATCGGGGTCAGCTACTTATCTGCGTGTCTGCAACAGTCACATATTCTCATAAATCACGACAGCCTGGAATACAATCGGTCGACCAAAATGGAACTCAATGACTGGTATTTATTCGACTTGGATAGGACTTGATTGAATCGTTTAATCAAAATTCCTTAAATCAAAGAAGACTCCGATTCACGACCAGATCTTTTGATTCATGAATCGTGATTGAGTCAAAACCTGCATGGAACCAAGGCTGATTGAACCAAACGATTTAACGATTCTGACGATGCAAGTGCACATGGTAAATTGTGGCACATACAATGCAGT
>JAXIVJ010003441.1:0-94198 GCA_036785665.1 Chirona hameri | reverse complement strand
AGCAAGGCTGCAAAGGTCAACATTCCGCTCTAACGGCGAACATCATTTCAGCTGAATTCCAGAAAGGACTCAGTGACGCGTTTAGAGGCTCGCAGCATGCCATAATTTCAGTTTAATACCAGGAACGAGTCAGCGACGCATTCTACGGGGCTCTCTGGTCCTTAATGGGCACAAATCCCGGTATTGACCTCGTCCTTGACCTCACAGCCTCTCATCCCGCCTTGTTTCTTCTCTTGGGGGCGCCGGACGGCTCCGCGGGAGGTGCCAGATGACCCCGGGGTCGACCAGGGAAGCAGGGGGGGCAAGAGAAGCAGGGGGAGGAACGGTCAGCAGAGGGGAGCAGGGGAAGCCAGAGGGAAGGCAGGGGGCAGGGGAGCAGGGGAGCAGAGGGAAGCAGGGGAAGCAGGGGAAGCAGGGAAGCAGGGGAAGCAGGGCGAGCAAAGGAATCAAGGGGAGCAAAGGAAGCAAGGGGAGCAGAGGGGATGTCAGATAAGCAGAAGGGAACAGGAGGGCAGAGGGGAGCCGGGGAAGGCAGGGGCAACAGAGGGGAGCAGAGAGGATAAGGGGGACCAGAGGGGAGCAGAGGGGAACAGGATGTGGGAGGGAGGGGAGGGGAGGGGGAAGGCTGCGATCCGCCAAACCAGCTTGCGTCCATCAGTAACGGTGCCGCTACCCTGCGATGCCCTGTGCTAACCGGTCAGGGTCGCCGGCCATGACCGCTAATCCGTGGCCAGCTGCCGCCTGCCACAATCCGCCGGCCAAGGTCGGCGGCACAGCGGTACCGCCGACCGCCGCCAGGTGGCTGTCCTGGGCGGCGGCAGGGGCGGGGGCGGGGGCGGCACTTTCACTTTGGTTCGACTGGCCGGCCTTTTTATGCACGTCTGTCGGCGGAGTCTGCGGTCGGCGTGCTGCAGGGTTTCGAGGAATTCGCGATGTTTATCGGTATGTCCGCCTCGGCTGCTGTTCTCGACACCAGAGCAGTGTATCGTCCCGGCGAGTTCGGGGTCACAGGGAGGCCAGATACTGCCCAGTGCCGGGCGGGCCGGCCACGCGGGTCAAACTGCCCCCTGTCCTTCTCTCGCCGGAACAGGCAGCCCGTCAGCCGCTTCAAACCTCGTGAGAGGTAACGTTACAAGTGGGATTTTACAAAGGATGACATTTTTCAGCAGCTGTAATTCGCAGAAGGTAGGGAATGCGGTTTTGACCGGCACATAGTGCGACGTGGTCAGAATAGTTGACGCACCGAGCGAATGTCGGGTGCAGAAAGCGCGCCTTAATAGCGGGAACCTAATACCACCATGTTGTCTGTTTTTTTTTACACATGACTTCACGAACCGTGAGGCAACACGAGCTCATAGACATTCAGCAATGCCTCTGCAGCAATTTCTATTTTCCCTTTTTTGCTTAACCTTGGGAATGACAATGTGCCCCAGTCTGAAAACTCAGACGCTCAGTGACAGCTGATATCTCAAGGTTCCAAATAATCTCTAACGGTTGAGGGTGGAATTCCGGGAAACCATCTGGAACCATCAGTTCGACACCAGATCAAAATAATTCGTCGATGAGACAGGCATTATAATGATCATTCTCTGCACACAGACCATTTTCTGCAAAAATGACACATGCCAGGATTCCAGAGGAAGCATCACGATGAAAAATCCTGACAGAAGATGACTAGAGTAGGTTTTGCCTTAGTGCCTTTACTATGTATTTAATAATCATATTTTTAATATTTCTTTTGATAAAGGCCTGTGGCCGAAATATTACGACTAATAATAACGTGTTGATAACATTGGATTTTTGTTTATATTTTCGAGGAAAAGGTCATGATATTTCGTTTAGTAATTATCACAAGTATGTTCCTCGCACAAGCGCTAAGCTCGATAAGCGCTAAGCACAAGCGCTAAGCTCGATACAGTTCTTTAATATGTCCTTGCATAATGTCCCTTTCCTGCTTTGTTCGAAAATGTCACTTCCGAAAAATGAGCTGAGGCCATTCTTATAAATAAATAAAAAATGAGCCATGGCTGCAAATACAAAATCGAGCAACGAAAAGCAGCCGGCTGCATTTTGTATTATTATTCTTACAAAACGAGAAGCGACTGCAAATATGTATTCTTGTCTCCACTCGGCTGCAAATCTGACGGCAAAAAATGGACCAGTCAGGTATGACGTCATACTTACCAGTTTTGTCATTTAACCCGCGCCGTGCCGGGGGGGGGGGGGGTGTGTTTAGACACCCCCTCCGGTTTTTCAAGGATAGCGAGAACACGGCGGCTCGCAGCGCCGCCGTTTTTGGCACAGCTGTTCGGGCATCAATTGCGACCATTATGTAAACAAATACACCGGGTCGTCTCAGTTCAGGCCACCAGACCAGGTCACGTGACCCCACCTCCAAAAAAACTTGTGGTTGTACCACAGTCACAGTTTTTGGATGATCGGTTTTATATTTACAGGATTTCATAAGGTCATATATATCTACAATTCGAATATCTTGGATTTTTATATCAGCGACCTAAGGTCGGGTCAATTTCGTGACCTCTCAGTATAAGTCAATGGAGAAATATTCAAATGCTTCCTATTCCAAGGATACGCAATATATCAGTCTAATTCCTTCTGGATCATGTTATTATAGACCATTCTTGATGACCTATGTGCCATTTTTGTTCAGTGACCCCTACAGGGTTAGCCGAGGTCATCCGAGTTCACCAACAGTTGTATGTCAATAACTCTCGGCATAATGACGATAGAGAAGTGAAACCGACACCAATGTGTTTGTCTCGTCGAGGTACGTCTTCCTATATGCAACATGACCTACTTGGGTCACCACTTGACCTTGACCGGAGGTCAAATTTTGAAGTTGACTTAATCTGGTCAACACTAATATGAGTCAAAGCGCCTTGACGAGACAAACACGATGGCATCAACATTATTGCCTTGTCGTTATTAGGTAAAAATCTATTTATGAAAAACTGTTTTGTAAAAAATAGCCTTTTTGACATTTGATGAGCTCTGGAGTAGAGCTGCCACTTTTCAGGCCTGTGACTACCCGCGCCGCGCCGCGCCGCGCCGCGCCGCGCCGCAAACATTGTTCAACTACCCACCACCACCCACGTGCTCAAATAAGCTGTCAACTACCCTCAACATAAATTGTACTATTTTGGGATTTAAGAAAACTAAAGCAAAAACCTTTAAATTATTCAAATTCATGCAATAAACTTGAATGATATTGCTGAAATCAAAGCGCAGTCACTGAAATAAGGCTTAAAACTTTCCTTTTTTGTAAAGTTGAATATTCTGCTACCCGCCAACTACCCACTTCAGCCAAATTATTGCTTGTGCTACCCACAACTACCCACGTGGGTAGTAACTACCCACGTCTCGTGGGCAAGTGGGTATAAAAGTAGCACCTCTATTCTGGAGCCTAACTACCCGCGCCGCGCCGGGTAGTTAGCCTTGACTTGAGCTAAAATCTGAGGACACCTTGTCGGTTGCATGTTTCAATAGCTTTCCATTACTGTTTTCCGTTTGTTCCTAGCTATCATAGTTCCTCTGATATCTGGGGGTTTCTAAAGCGGAGTCCTAAAACTGGAAAATTTGACCTTTGATGACCTCTGGTGACCTCAATATTGGCTTTAGGAAAAATTATCTATAAGTACTTTCGAATGTGCTTGTCGAGAGCTTTCCAACGCGCTTTCCCCCGTATTTCTAGCCCCACTTAGTTTTCGTTTTTTTTTTTGGGGGGGGGGGGTCTAAACACCCCCCGGCACGGCGAAGGTGGTGCCGAGCACCGGCACGGCGCGGGTTAATCAACAGAGCTGCTACAATTTCGATTTTTAGCATAGGATTTTATGTCAAAATAATGTTTAATAAAACTGACATGTAATAAAACCAGTAAGGCGCCGATGAACGAGCGAGCGCGAACGAAATGTATAGTGAATTTCAACTCGATCGGGCAAGTAGTTTCTTAGATACAAAAAGAGTGAGCACGTGCGCACGTGCAGAGGCTTGTGCAGATCGTGCAGTGCACGTGCAGATCCCTGACTTGTTTCAATTGGTTAAAATTAATTGTTAAACGAATACTTTCTTTAAATATCGGAGCAAGAAAGAATAGCCGGTGACCCATGCGCGGAGACTGGGGAGACGTTCACCTACAGGCAACTTGTCATCAGTCCGAAGCCTGATATTAAATTGATATAAGGCTGCACTGCAAAACACTTGCTGAAGAAACAGAGGGACGACGCCGGCCAGCAAGCGTGGAGATGTGCGTATGCGTACTATGTGCATATGATCACTGCAATAGCCATTTGTTTAACTTGAAGACGACAGCTGTTTGACAGAGGACAGCAGTTCGATAAAAATAATCTTGTTTGAAGGAAATATTTATAATTTTTTGCTATCTTGAAAATAAATATTATTTGAGAACATTTGTATTGTATGATGCAAAATAGGTACGCTTTGACAACTAAAGCCTGTCGCGACCAGCCGTGCAAAGCAAGAAACCGTTCCTATTTTTTTGCGTCAAGTTGCGCGATTGAAGAATGTTTCCAATTGTTATATTGGAAATATCCGTCAACATTTATATTAGAAGAGAAGGAAGCTGAATTGCTTTACTGATTTGTTTTATGCCTGTTTTTTTCCGTTTACCAATACAGCTTTCACCATGACAATGCTGTCTAAGAATTGTGTTTAGCTTATGGTAGTTAAGCCGACCGCCTTCCGTCATCTCGGCGTGGTGGTGTGACGGGTAGCTCGTTAGACTTCAGTCCCGCAGAGGCAATTTTTCGATGCCGTATGTTTATGCAATTAAAAGTTAACGATAACTATCAACCATTTTCTACAGCAAGAAGTCGCTTGGATACCGCCTAGTGTTGAGCGGACTTAACTTAGAAGCATTATACAAATCATTGTCGCTAGTTATATTTCGGCCGGTATGAATTGCATGGTTATCTGTCAGTATCATATTCCGATTGAATATGCATTAAGAGTTATTATTTGGGCCCAGTTGCATCCACTAACTCCCCATCTCCAGACCACACACGCCTTCGTATTCGACGCCCACCTGGGACGCACAGATCCGACAGAGGCATGCACTCATTGTCGGCGAAAATAACACCAGCCATCATCGTTTACTCGGCGCAGCGCGGTTGCAGGCATGCAACAATAATCCTACAGCAGCACAAGTACATATATATATATATATGGCCTTACAGCAGCAGCAACGAAGAAATGATTGAAAATTAACCTAAGTGCCTTGAGAAGAAAAAAAAACGGAGCCCCCACCTTGCTTCAATTTTTGGAACGTTTTTCGATCTTTGTACAAACTTGGCGCGGCCTCTGCGCCAGGAACTGTCGCAGATAAACGTTTATGATAACGAAAACGCAGCCCGTGTCTCGTTTTTTTGTTTGCCTTGTTTGTATTGCGATTTGTTTTTTATGTACTTGTTTATGATAACGGATGGCTCAGAATTGTGGAAAAAATCGATCCGTGGCTCGATTTTATATTTATAAGAATGGCCTCTGATCTGAAATAAGACGTGTGGTAGTCTACTAAAAGAAAGTATTGCTCTCTTCGTCACGAGCGGAGTTCTGCAGACAGAGGAGAGACTGAATTTGAAATCAACACATGCCAGATAGCCGTATTTATTTTCGCATCGTTTGAGATTATGACTGATCTTGAGCCTAATAACTTATGTATGTCTTCCAATTAACAGCCTTCAGCCATCTGGGGTGGTTTGACAGTAACATGAAACGACTAATCGTATCAATTCAGCAATACAGCTACGTCACAAACTTCAACACGTCTTCTGCATGTTATTAAATCCATCGTCCTGCTATACCACTGATTTGGATAGAGCGCACATTTGCGCGGAATTTGCTGGGAAGGTGAAGATCGCCTTAAAATGCGCGAATTACCACGAGATATTATGAACGATGCCAAACAAGTTTTCAGCTGAGTTCCATTATATTCACTGAAATATTAGTGAACAAACTGGGCCAGTGTCCTAGCTTTGTTAAATTTGGGTGGAAAACGACACCCTATGGCTACTATTTTTCCTCTCTCTTTCCCGAGTTTTACTGGGAATTTCCACTCCTTATTTTAAAATGATTGGATAATTGGAACCCTGATACTGATTTATGGATGCAATGATGGCGACAGCCTGTGCAGTGAAAGACAGGTAAGAATTGGCATTAGGTACCAAATAACTAATTCTGGTGAGCGGGTAATTGGATATTGACAAAGCCGATTACATATGTTTTTGGTTGTATTTTCCACTCTTTCTGCTAATTTGTGTGCCAGATTTTCCCACTCCACACCCCAGCTCCTAAGCAATCCTAGGACCGTGAGCTGGACATTGCATTGTTGCGCAGTGTTCATTTCACACATCAACTTGCAATTTCACATATGGTATATACCTACAGTTTACAAGTGAGCACCAAATGACCAAAGCAGTCCGAAATGTCATCATACTATGTTATACAAACGGAACAGGCTGGAGGATTAAAAACGGCCAAGAAACAAGTTCCACAATGTGGCCAAGATTGAAGAAAGAGGTGGTCATCAATTTATCTTGGTCGTAATTGCCGTCATAAAATGTTTACAGCATTGAATGAAAAACAAATGATATCGAACAGCAGCGAATGATAGTTACAGAAATTGCGTCACATGCCAGCATTAACACAATGGACACGTATGAAGAAATAATAAGAAGTAGCACTTCTGATCGCAGAATTCGTGTAACTATCACAAAGGGTTAAGTATACTTTGACAAATCATTAATGACTTCATAGGTTGTATTGCACAATGCTTCAAATTCATGGATAATTGTCATAGGACTCGCCCTTTCGTGGGCATGGGTTTAAAAGTTGAGCCACCTATTCGACGAGCCACGCTCTTGCAAACATTCCAAACGATTGTAAAACATAATCCTCAAGTGGTACAGTAACATTTCAAACATCAAGGTGACTGGGTTTCGAAGCCACGCCTTGGGACTTCTCCATTGAGCAATGCCGAAGGTTGCAGCAATACTAAAACCAAACAAGTCAGCCGAAAGGTTAAGGCAGATTATGACTGCGGTGTTAGTAATGCAATTGGGAAAAATGACTACTAAGTGGGCCCAAAACAAACTACTCCCTGCAACTCTTGTTGTCCACAAGAAGAGCCGGGAGCAACAACACATTTCGCTCCACCGAAGAGGACGCATTAAAACAAAATACGGAAACGCATGCCTACACACTCCCGGAAGCTTGTTCCTTTCATGCACCATTCAACCCCTCGTGTAAGCGACTATGCAAACGTAACGGTATGCTGTTTGCTGTAACGGGATCGGCTGTTAGGGACTGATTATACAGATAACAAACAATACACACGTACATTCAGCCTCCTCCGAGGAAGCCAGTGGGGACCCGGGGGACGAATACAGAGCCTCCTCCGAGGAAGCCAGTGGGGACCCGGGGGCCGAATACCGAGTCGTGTCCGGCGGCAGCGCCGCAGTGTGCCGATTTGACCCCGGCGCGCCGAACATACTAAATACATTGTCTAGCCGCCACGTGCCGCGGCAGACCTACGGTCACGCACCAGCGGCAGCGCGTCCCCGTATAGCGAGGAGGGCTGCCCGCACCGCTCCCGTGCAGTGGCAACCTTTTCGGTGAAATGTGCTGCACCAGTGCCAAAAAGAATGCCAACAAACTGTCGGCGTTCGTCAAAGAATAGTGGACTTGGCTTGATTCGAACCTTCGAGCGAAGGTAAAAACTCCTTAAAGGGAGTGTGCCTACGGTTTTGGAATGTCAAAAATATTTTGCATACGGTAAGTAGCTATTGGTTTGATTGTTGGATACGATGACATTCACATCTGGAGCCCCTTTAGTTAAATTTTCACCTATATTGTTTTTTAATTTTTTTATATCTATAAAACGATCGCCACTATAGTGATGTTATGTACAACGGCGCATATAAGACAATACAATTACGGCAACATCATGCAAGGTAGAGATACAAGTTTTGCAAAGCATGTTCTTGCCACTGTGAACTTTATTATGTGCAAGTTCCAATTCGTAGCTCTAAATTGATATCTTCGTCGAAAAATGGCCAGCAAGCGTTGCGAGAAGGGGGACAGACGGTACTGTTCGGCTGCTGCTATCAGCGTGCACGAGCTGTTTTGTCGAATTGCTATTGGCCGGCGCTAACGATATGCTAGCAGTGTAATCGATAGTTGCAGTGCTTCTAGTAGCGGAAGCCCTCTGGAGTCTACCCGATAATGTTTGCTACCAGCCAGAATGTTTTTGAATGGATGGATTTCCGAGGTCAGGCCCCGCGCTAAGCATAGTTTGTTGCGCAGGCCCTGACCCCACCACCCGATCAAGCAATTCTTGGCGTCCGGCAGAATTTAGAAGCGAAAGTTTTACGTGCCCGACATAACTGGACACGGTCCGCCCCGCCCTCTGACGTCCCCTGACCTTGAGTGTGACCGCTGCCACCGGCCACAGGTCATCCCAGTCGGGGCAAATAGCGAGCGCCAAAGCGACTCGAACCCGGGCTGCCACTACCGGGTGAGGTCAGAAGCCCGGCGCTCTCCCAACTGAGCTACAGGGTCAGTTCCTGGAGTCTTTGGAATATCTTAGCAACTAGTGTGAATCTGGAAAAATGAAAGGCATGGTTCGATTCAGAAAATTATGTTATATAGACCAGTGTCAATAACCCGAAATAAGCGATGTGAGTAGGCACGCTCTCTTTAAATTGTGTAAATAAAACCTATGACAGAAAGTCTCAAGGCACAGGAAATGTGTATAGTAATTCCAAACGAGAGCCAACTTTTGGCGCCTTAAACAACCTCAGAACAAGTCAAACACGGGGAGAAACAGATAACTCGGTATGTCGTATGCTCTCTTCAGCAAAATCACCAAAGGACAATCCATACATTCACGTCGCGGTCATGCGACCTCAATCTATGTAGAAGGACGCGGTATTTAAACATCTTCTCAAAACTACGGAGCCACATCAAAAACGCACCTTGCAGTAGAAGCTTGGGGCGTCTTTACGTAAGCTTACATGGCCAATCGCAAGGTCATCCATCACCAGGACTTAAAGAGTTCAGGGCCAAGATGTTGACTCAAAAGTCGGCTGACTGTGACAACTTTAGCTTCTTTTATACACTTCAGTCCCAGCAACGTTGCCGCTGACAGGCTTCACAGCGTCGCTTTTGTATTCTGAATGGACCCATCTCAAAGGGAATGTGCACAGGAAAACAACTCTAAAGTGAATTCCTATCGGACAGGCGTAAGAGCTAATATTGCGAATGGCATTTGAAGAAATAGTTCACGCGAAATGGAATCCACTTGACGAAAGGCACTTCGCACGCTAGTGCTTAACGCCAACTACAAAGCTGGGCACTATCAGATACGATGCCTGAGTCCCAAATATGCAGACGGTACTCCAAACATCCATACTCCAAATGGAATTAAGCGGAATTAGTCGCTAGCGTAGCATTAGCTCACGGAATTAGTCGCTAGCATAGCATTAGCTCACGCAAAAAATATTAATCTGACACACATCAGCTTCAGTATTAGAGCCGCAATATTGTTACGCGCTTGACACACGCACGGCCGGGGGGTGATCATCCCCCCCCCCCGGTTTCGCCAGAATAGCGGGAAAATGGCGGCGCGCAGTGCTGCCAAATTTGGCACAGCTGTTCGAGCATCAATTATCCACATAGTCTGATTTGTTTTACCTCGGGTCATCTTAGGTCAGGTCACCAGGCCAGGTCACGTGACCCTACCTCCAAAAAGTGTGTTGTCATACCACAGCCACAGCCGGTCGGTTTCAAGCTTACAGGATTGCATAAGGTCATAGATACCTTTAATTCGTATATCTCGGATTTTTGATATCGGTGACCCTAGGTCGGGTCAATTTCGTAACCTCCCCATTATAAGTCAATGGGGAAATATTAAAATGCTTCCTATTCCGAGGATACGCATGATATCAGCCCAATTATTTCTGGATCATGTGATCATAGGCCATTCATGATGACCCAGGTGCAATTTTTGTTCAATGACCCCTACAGGGTCAGCCCTTTTGTGTATATAACTCGACAGAATGTAGATAAGTGAAACCGGTACTTATGTGTTTGTCTCATCGAGACACGTCTCCCAATATGTAACTTCACCTACTTGGGTCACCACTTGACCTTGACCTGAGGTCAAATTTCTATGTTGACCTGACCTGGTCAACATGAATATGATTCGAAGAGCCTTGACGAGAAAGAACACGATGGCGTCAAAACTATTGCTCTATCTTTATAAGGTAAAATGTTATTTCGAAGAAAAAAGTTTTGCAAAAATAGCCTTTTTGACCTTTGATGACCTGTGGAACCTTAACCCGCGCACTGCAGGGGGGGGGTTGATTTCCGCCCCCCGCCCCTCAGGTTGTTCAAAGATAGCGAAAAAACGGCGGCGCGCAGCGCCGCCGGGTTTTGATACACCTGTTAGGACATCAATTGCGCACACTTTGAAGAAGAAAAATATTATCGGGTCATCTCAGGTCAGGTCACCAGACCAGGTCAAGTGACCCCACCACCAAAAATGTTTGCAGGTGTGCCAAAGCCAGAGTTTTTCACCGATCAGGTTGAACCTTACAGGATGTCATGAGGGCATCAGTACTTACAATTCGTTTCTCTCGGAATTTTGATATCGGTGACCTAAGGTCAGGTCAATTTCGTAACCTCCCCATAATAAGTCAATGGGGAAATATACAAATGCTTCCTATTTCAAGGATATGCATGGTACTAGTCCAATTACTTCTGGATCATGTTATTATAGGATATTCTTGATGATCCAAGTGTAAGTTTTGTCCAGTGACCCCTATTGGGTCATTTGAGGTCATGCGAGGTCACAATAACTTTTTTGTCAATAACTCTCGACATAATGGAGATAGAGAAGTAAAACAGACTGCAATGTGTTTGTCTCGTCGAGACACGTCTTTCCATATGCAACATGCCCTACTTGGGTCACCACTTGACCTTGACCTTAGGTCAAATTGTTAAGTTGACTTAACAAGGTCACCATATATAACATTCAAAGCGCCTTGACAAGATAAACACAATGGCGTAAACAGTTTTCCGTTATCTGTATTAGGTAAAAAGTGAATAGCAAAACACGACTTAGCAAAAAAACGGCACTTTTTCCTTTTTGACCTCTAGAGCCTCAAATATTGACCTGAGATCAAATCTGAGGACACCTTAGCGATTACAAATTGCACTGGCTGGCGTTTGCTTTTTCCGTTTGTTTCTAACTATCATCGTTTCTGAGATATATGGGAATTTCTGGAGCGATGTCCTAAAACAGGAAAAACTGGAAAATTTGACCTTTGGTGACCTCTGGTGACCTCAATTTTGACCTGACTTAAAAAACCACTGAAATACTTTCGATAGAACATGTATGAAGCTATCAAATGCCTTTTCCCGCTTCTCGCTACGTTGCGTAGTTTTCGAGATATCAGGGGGGGGGCGGAAATCAACCCCCCTGCAGTTCGTGTTCGGCGCAAAGCCCCTGCAGTGCGCGGGTTAACTATTGACCTGAGATAAAATTTTAGGCCACCTTGGCGATTGCATTTTTCAATAGCATTGTTGTTTTTCTCGTGTGTTCCTGGCTATCATAGTTCCTGTGATATCTGGGGGTTTCTGGAGCGAAGTCCTAAAACTGGAAAATCTGACCCTTGATGACCTCTGGTGACCTCAATATTGACCTGACATAACAAAAGACCGATATACTTTCGATAGTTTGTCTCGAGCTATCTAATGCCGTTTTCCGGTTGTCGCTACCTTGCGTGGTTTTCGAGATCTTAGGGGGTTGAAATCCCCCCCCCCCCCGGCCGTTCGTGTTCGGCGTGCGCGGGTTAAGATCACACGCGAAGCACTGTTCTGTGTAAAACCACTCGCGTTTCTCGTAACACTACCATGAAGCCCAATTACAGGACAGCGGCTGCTAGACGATATAGAACTGCCGATAGAGACGATAGAACACTGTGCTGTAAGTTTTTTCTTCATTCAATCATTCAATTTTCATTCCAGGGACATGGAACTCATTATAACAGCCTTGTAACTTAGCAAATTATATGAAATTATCTACACCGAAGACAAATGTGAAATCCTACCTGCTGCAGAATCAGTACCGGGCTGAGTAGGCAAACAATGGTTCTTTGAACCATGTGCACAAATACACAGAAAATACAAAAAGGTGTTCTTGGGCATGAAGTAAGAATAACTAGACAATAAAAAAAATATAACTTTGTCTGGCCTATTCTGTAGCAGGCAGAAGATTATAATTATGTATGTTTTCCTTAGTTTTGAATTTTACTTTACCATAATTTTGTTCATGTTCTGTATCCCTAAGTTTGTAGCATTACACAAACACGAACATCATCCTAACCTATGGCGCTGGCTCCAACCGGCAACAAGCTTTGCTTAGCTGGGTCGACTCCCTGTAGACCCAGCATACAAATGCATGCAAATGGCCAGGAATAGTCCCCCAGGATGTCTGCCCGGATCTTTTACTAACCATACGTGTGTATGAATGTGTGAATGCACGACTTAATGCCATGGGATCCGATTAGGGGGCTGTCATTTGCTGTCAAACTACGGAGCAGTGCCGCTTCAGCGAAGACTACTTTTGCCTTCTCTTATATAATTTTGCCATACCTAACATTGGGCATTCTTCTTTCCTGTATGCTTATTTGCGTTTGTTTCGATTTCGTAGCTGGGAGTGCCGCGACTTTCTCTGTTATGTTCTCTGGTGGTAGCGTATGGTGTTGTGAGTCGCTGGGATAGAGAGGGGGCACTCCTGGTCACCTGTTCATGGGTGGCGGTATAGAAAAAGGAGAACGACATTAAAGCTCCACCGCAAACCAACCAAAACACCAGAGAGAAGAGGTAAGAGTAAGACCATAGTTTACCTCTGCCCGATCGGACTGCCCCAATTGAGCAGTGTGGGGCAGACGGAGTGAAACACGGTGACCGAAGAGCTGACAGCTAAAGAAAACGAAGTGCATCGAAAGGATGTTGTGACGAGAAACTTGTGTATGCAATGCTCTAAATCTCATGAGTAAGTAAACAAAAACCAAGCCACACCAAAAACTCATATCGCTATTTTTACTGACGTCATTCATTGTGACTACCTGAGCACAAGTCACGTTAAAATATAACGTATAGTGACATGTTTACAACTTCTTGATCAACACATATGTCAATCTTACGTGGCGTTTCTGGAGACAAAAAATAGAGATCCTCAATCATGTACTTTATTCGAAATATGACAACTTCACATCAATTGTTTAAGGTTATGACACTAGTCAAACGCCTCAATGCAAGGACCTCATTCAGTCACTACACCTTGAATCAAATGTTCCATTCGTGCGACAAAGAAATACAATACAGCAACTGCCTAAGACACAAAGAATCACACCCGATTTTATCCGACCAACCAACTCTGCAGCTTATGTCAACACCCGCCCGGCAAAGTGATAATAGGCGTCGTGAATGTCAATCTGCGCGCATTACCGACGGCGGCGTGTAGGTGACGGCTGGCGAGCCAACAGCGACCACCCAGTGCCGGGCCGCTTCAGCCACCGGTCAGACCACATTCTGAGACCAAGTTTCGCGCTGTCCGAGCGGCGAACAATGTCTTGGGAGCGAGCTGAGGTGAAATGCTAACAATTACATGCGGGATAACGATGTCAGGTGAAATGCTAACAATTACATGCGGGATAACGATGTCAGGTGAAATGCTAACAATTACATGCGGGATAACGATGTCAGGTGAAATGCTAACAATTACATGCGGGATAACGATGTCAGGTGAAATGCTAACAATTACATGCGGGATAACGATGTCAGGTGAAATGCTAACAAATACATGCGGGATAACGACGTCAGGTGAAATGCTAACAATTACATGCGGGATAACGATGTCAGGTGAAATGCTAACAATTACATGCGGGATAACGACGTCAGGTGAAATTTAGTTTTAGTTTATTTCAATCATCATCAACGGGCCAATCAAACCCACTTATAGATGAAGTCACAAACGTAGCGAAACACACGCTAAAACACAAACATACCAACCTAAAAGACACCATACAACATGTGATATAAAATGCGACATAAGACAAAGACATGAGATATTAAGTGGGTACATGACTAGACTGAACACAAAAATACATGCGGCCTACCTAAAAGACATGACCTATGAGATATAAAACACTATGACTACACTGACTAAGAGTATTGTAGTGGAGTAAACGATGACATGTTTCCTAAAATTATAAAAGACACCATACAACATGTGATATAAAATGCGATACAAGACAAAGACATGATATATTTAAATGAGTACATGACTAGACTGACAACTCAAAAATACCCACGGCCTACCTAAAAGACATGACCTATGAGATGTAAAAGCACTATGATTACACTGACTAGAGTATTGTAGTGGAGTATACGATGACATGTTTCCTAAAATTACCAATCCCTGTATGCCAGATATCTACGGTCCTTGTAGAGTTTAGGAACGTGTTGCAATGGCGAGGGATTCTGACAAACATACTGGACTTGACCGTGTTCACTCTGGCATGCGGCACGTGGAACAACAATCTGCTACGGAGTACACGGGGAGCAGCTGCCAACGGGAATGACTCTACAAGGAAAGACGAGTCAATTTTGTTGTTGTGAATGTTTCTCAGGAGCATGATGTCGTATTGCAATCTTCTTGCAGCGAGAGATGCTAGTCCGAAATGGCGTAGAAGACTATCATAATCCAAAGCGACATCTGCAACACGACAGCGAGCGCAGAGCCAAGTCAGGAACTTATGCTGAACTTTTTCAGTTCTTTTCAAGTGCGTGTTGGCAGCTCCTCCCCATATAACACAGCCATACTCTAGTATAGATCGAACATTTGCACAGTATGTCGATATGATTGACCTGGGATTGACATCGTACAATGAACGACCATTTTTTCCGGTTTGAAACGATCTCATCAAAAGACCGAGAGCCCTGTTGGCTTTCTTCATCACAGCGTCTACATGGGCACCAAAAGTCAACTTTCCGTCTAACATCACTCCCAGGTCTCGCATTTCGTGCACTCTTTGAATCACCTCACTTCCCATCGTGTAAACCCCTGTGATGGGTTTCGTTCGCAGAGTTAGTGAGAGGATTTTACATTTCGCTGGGTTCAGTTTTAACTGCCACGCTGCCGACCACTGGCAGAGCCCATCTATATCAGCCTGCAGGCCGCGAACATCACTAAAACTGTCAACCCTAGCATATAGCTTAAAATCATCGGCAAACAGGAGACAATCTGAGCGTACGGCAGCTGGCAGATCATTAACATAACATGCGAACAGAAGAGGGGACAAAAGCCCCCCTTCTGGCGTCCCCGACAGTACCGGGGCCCACGCTGAGCATTTGCCATTCACAACAACCCGCTGCTCTCTTTCAGACAAGTACGATTTGAGCCAGGACAGTGCTTTTCCGGTCATATGATACGATTTTTCCATTTTTAGAGCCAAAAGTTTATGATTTACACTCTGAAATGCTGAACTATAGTCAGTATAAATTACGTCTGTTTGAGAGCCAGCGGATATGTTGTTCCAGGCCACGCGCAACATCGACCCCAGGTTCGAGACACAGGAACGCCCCGGCATGAAACCATGCTGCTGACTAGTGAGAACCGGGCGCACATGACTCACCAACGTACTGTACACCACCTTCTCCAATATCTTACTGAACAGTGGCAGGAAACTAACGCTTCTGTAGTTCGTCGCACACGACTTATCCCCTTTTTTGAAAATAGGTACGATGTTCGCACGTTTCCAAGCTTTCGGACAAACGCCTTGTTCAATAGACAAGCGACACAACTTTGTCATTGGTACGGCTAGTTCATGCGCACATTCGTGTATGATACGGGCACTCACATCGTCAGGACCACATGCCTTGTTCCTGTTTGTGCACAATAGTATTGCACGGACAAGATCCTCCGACACGTCAAATGAGGACAGATTTCCTATCGCATAATCCGGTGTCGGAGGTATCATATTTACGCCAGGGTCCGAGCATTTACTAGCAAACGTGCGGTTCAGTAGCTCAGCTTTCTCACGATCACTATCAATCTTTCTACCACCGTCTATTAAACAAGGCGTGCTAGAGTTGTTTCCTTTTATACACTTAAGAAATGTCCAAAAACGCTTCGGATTAGATGACAGATCACCAACCAATCCTTTCAGATAAATTGCAAATTTCACACTCGTTAGCCGTTTGAACTGACGCCGCTTCTCGCTGAATACTTGCTGGTTGTCTTCGTTCCGGTTCCTCTTCATCCTGCGGTGCGCCGCCTCCTTCTCGCTAACAATTACATGCGGGATAACGATGTCAGGTGAAATGCTAACAATTACATGTAGGATGCCAGTCAATAATCAAATCCTGCGGTGGAGGTTTCTGATATGTAGAACATGCTTGGACGTCAAACTGAGTGGACCCATAACATGCAGAGCACGCTTTGTTGAAATGAGAATGAAGACGATAATATTAGTGAAGTGTTTCGATGGATGCATAAGGCGGCATATTTCTGAGATTCATCCGACAGCCAGCGACAGTGCGCCCGATACCCGCCGACCCCCAGTGTGCCAGTAGTCTGAGGACACCCATCAGGCAGCATTGGGCCGTGGCCGCCGTACCAGTCGCGGGCCGAGCCGGGCCGGGCCGGGGGTCAGGCGCCCTTCCCTCTGACCAATCAGCGCCCGAGCTGCTGCTGACGCAACCGGCCCCAGCCAGCAGCCATGCATTCAGCCGGATTGTCATTTTTCACTGCAGAATGTGGCGATGCCGCGGAGCCGGCCTTGGCGGCGGCTGATCCTCGGCCCGACATACCGCGGCCGCATTAAGCTGTGAGGCCGCTCCGCTCTCGGCAGGAGCGTGACTCCCGCCGAGAGCGCACGTCGGTAATCTGAATCACTGCACGGCGCCGGCGGACAGCACAGCCTGTTTGCCGCCAATCAGCCCCCCGATCAGTGACGACCAGTCGGCGAAAAGGTCGGCAGGGTTAATCCCAGCGGTGAAAAGTATGCCAAATTTAGCAAACAGCGGGATAACCAGATCGTGACGCATTTGACAGGCGAGCGTACCGGCAGTCACGGTCACTCGTGCAATTAAAACCATTAGAAGGTTTTGATTCATTTGCTCGCAAGCAGTTTAAAGGCTCGGCTACTTAATTGGTAACATGATTAATTGAAGGCGAAGATGACTCACACTGAAGATGCGAAGACGAACTGAATATGTGCAAGCTTAGATCCATTGCAAGCTGATGTTGCAATGTTGCAACTTATAGAAGAAGAAAACATTTTATTATTTTGATCTCGTCAGGTCAAATGTCATATTGAGGTCACGTTAATTTTTTCCCCTTTTTCCGAATAGTACAACACTGTGGAGTATTCTATATTAGTTTGATTCTGCTAAGTCTATTAGCACAGAAGATATAAGCGTTTTATTGATATAAAGTAGGTACACACAATATCGTGACCTTGTATAACCTATAAATATGACCCTTGAGGTCACCTGGAGCTAAAAGTGGTTGTGTATGTTTCTTTCACTTGACACTACAGGTGTACCAATTTTCATCAAAATCGGAGGGGATCGTTTTTTTTCGGCCAGACCACTAATGATCAGTGATCACGCATAAATGAAGGAAGCCGGGCAGTAATTTTCGTTTCACGTGGACAATATCGAACGGACAACGCCAGAAATGGTTGGAAACGAATGAAGAATCATTTGTATAGCACACAGAAAGCATTTGCCCGCCCTAGAGCTCACATTATTTAGGACAGAGGTAGAATTCAGGGACACAGTAGCGAAACCGATCGTTCCGTAACGAGCTGCTTATAGCGAGTGAAAACAGCAAGATAAAACAGATAAAGCCAGTAAGGCGCCGCAGTTGGCGATGAACGAGCGAGCTGGAAGGAAATCTATGGTGAATTTAAATCGATCGGGCAAGTAGTTTTTTTAAAAGATACAACAAAGGATGCGCACGTGCGCACTTGTAGAGGCACCCCCATCCCTGACTTGTGGGAAAGAGGCGGCTGAGAGGTCCCTAACCACACACCAAATTCGAAAACAATCGACTCAGCCGTTCCTGAGATATAGAATAGGGATGTGCACGTGCGCACGTGCAGAGGCACCTCACCCATGACTTGTGGGAAGTGGCGGCTAAGAGATCCCTAACCACACACCAAATTTGAACACAATCGGCTCAGCCGCTCCCGAGATATAGAGTAGGTGTGTGCACGTGCGCACGAGCAGCCATCCCACTCCTGACTTGTGGAAAGGCGGCGGGTGATAGGTCTCTAACCACACACCAAATTATAACATAATCGGCTCAGCCGTTCCTGAGATACAGAATAGGGGTGTGCACGTGAGCATATATGTGCATAGTGAGCATATATAGTGAGCATATCTCACCTGTCCTCAACTCGTTAGGGTGGTTGAGTGCGAGGGAGATGGTGCATCAGCGAGACTGCCTCAAAGTGTTTAGTGCGCTGAATGACCACAACTACCCGCCAGCCCTCCGCGCTCTTTTTGTCAGACGATCCCAGGTATCCCAGAGGGAAACGAGAGCTGTCGCTGCGGGAGGGCTGCAGCTGGAGAGATGTCGCCTGTCAGCCACGCAGATAAGCTTCTCATATAGGGCCGCGCGTGCGTGGAATTCCCTCCCGGCTGACATTACCGTGCGCAGTCGCGGGACGTTCCTGCGTGCCATGGGTCAGCCACCATGAATGACAATCGGATGTCCGTGCTGTTTTTGCATGCATCGTGACCGTGACCGTTCCCATAGTGTATGTGTGAATGTCTGTCACCTTTATTTACAGTGTACAGGGTTCATAATACCCACTACGTGGACGAATCCTTAATAAACGAATACGAATACGAATACGTGCGCACGTGCAGAGGCACCCCACCCCTGACTTGTGGGAAACTGGCGGCTGAGAGGTACCTAACCACACACCAAATTTGAACACAATCGGCTCAGCCGTTCCTGATATATAGAATAGGGGTGTGCACGTGCGCACGTGCAGTCATACCACCCATGAGTTGTGTGAAAGTGGCGGCTGAGGGGTCCCTAACCACACACCAAATTTGCACATAATCTGCCCAGCCGTTGCGAAGTTATTGCGAGAAAACACTTGTCAACACCCCTCACGCGGCACGCGCCACGCGCAGTGGTAGTCACCTACATGAGTCGGCACTGGTCTCAAACAGGGTAGGTTAGATGGGGCTGCTCAGCAAAGAAGTCCGCTTGTCAATCGGACGTGCGGTTGCAGAGATATAAGCTTCTGAAAAGCGTCGCCACGGGTCTGGTCGGGCCGGGCCGGGCCGGGCCCGACTCCGGGCTCATATTCAGATTTATATGAATATGAGCCCGGCCGGGCTCATATTCGGCCGGGCTGAATATGAGCCCGGCCGGGCCGGGCCGGGCCGGGCTCATATTCAGATTTTTCCCATACACCACGGAAGGACGAGCGAGCGCTTCTATATTTCTTCATATTTTTATAAATCTAAGCTTTGCATCTTCACGGCCGGCAACAGAATACGTGTTCTGAATTGCATCTTCACGGCCGGCAGCAGAATACGTGTTCTGAATATCACTCCATCTGAATCCCAGACGAGCGCTGGCTCCGAGTGACGTGTTTTGCCGTGCTGTGCCGCAGCAGGTGTTCGAGTCGCCGTCTGCGTGAGCTGAGTTGAGCGGAGCTGAGCGGAGCTAGCGGCGGTGGTCGGTAGCGGCGAGACTCGGCCCCGGCAATATTTACGCTCCAACTGCGCACAGAAGCCCGTGACGTCTCGGACAGACGGAGAGAGAAAAACACGGCTCCCTGTCACAGGTGACAGCCCTCTCCTCAGCAGCAGCAGCGGCAGCAGCAGCGGCGGCGGCGGCAGCAGCAGTGCCGCACGGCAGCAGGCCACATTCAGTGGAAACTGGAGAAGGTGCCCGCTGCTGTCGTTGCTGTTGCCGTGAGCAAAGTTTGAAAATATTTGAAATTTAGGCGAAAAGGGAAAAACTATGTGATAACGAACTAAGCGTCGCCAAAGCTACGTGAAATCCGTCGGAAGGTGCTAAGTGTTAACCCTCGCCCTACGGGAGCTTGTTTTCACCTTCGCCCTACGGGGGGTGGGGTGGGGCGGGGGGGAGTCCTAGACAGACTTCCAAACCAAACAACATAGAGCAACGCGGTAAGAGCCAACATGTTGCCTGTCGTGTTTGGAATCTAATGGTATGCAATTTTTAGGTTTCGGGTCAACGGATGACCTTCCAGGTCAAGTGAATGTCCTCGGATCAACCACGTCCAGAACAGTGATTTAGCTCCGTCAGAAAACCTCAAAATTAGAAATTGATAAATGTAAATAAAAAGGCATGTTCCTAGACCAGTTTTGTCTCAGAAATACAGAAAAGGTAATTATTTATTCGTATCTGGTCAAAACAAAATACAAAAAGTTATTAAAAAAATGACGTCATGAGTTTCTTACACTTAGGGAGCCATCACTCAGTCACAAATAGAGATATTGCTTTGAAATTTGGTTTGGGCATTGTCCATACTCAGTTCTCTCACATATATTCAGGTTTTTTTTTTTAAACATCTTTGAAAACTTTTATTTTGTGGCGATTTCCCCCCCCCCCCCCCGCCCATTTTTTTTAAAATTATTATTTATTTTAGAGGTCAAAACCCCAAAATTTCGGAAATCCGAGATTGCCATTTTAAAGAAAATCCCATTTTCTATCTTTGCTGAATTGCGTTTGCAATTTGCTTCAAAACTCAGTTTTCTACAATTTTTCAAACATTTATAGTTTTTCCACCAACATGACGTCATCAAAAACATCATTATCTCCCAAACTACTTAACCAATTTCAATGCCATTTTTACAGCATATGTATAATTGTTGTAAACTCAGCTTCTGAAAATTTCAACAAGATTCGCCGCATGTGTAAAACGTTATGCAAGCAAAACCTCAGGGGGGGGGGGGGTAGTTTTAGGACCCCCCCCCCCCCCCCCACGTAGGGCGAGGGTTAACATTAAACAGATACATTTGCAAACCACGGTCGTAAGGTTGTAGTAAGCAAGTGTAAATGATATACCATAGCCCACATAGGCCCAACAAATGACAATTGACGAGAACTTGGTATACGCATCATATTTCCTTGAAGATGGCAAGTTCATGGTATACGTAATAGAAATACTCCGAACGCACGTTAAGAAAACAGCACACAAAAGACATTTGCTTAGCAAAAGCTCCCAGCATTACAGGTGGGAGGGTAGTCTCTGTAAAGCGTAGTAATTTTCTTACATGTTTCGCTCCTAATCCGTCCCATGCGGAACAAACAAACAGTGCTCCTAAACAATGTCGACTGACTCGGCCACCACGAACGTGACCATGCTCGGCAGCGTAACTACTGAATACCCGACATCACGGCATCACGGCATCACGGCATCACGGCATCACGGCATCACGACATCACGACATCACGACATCACGGCATCACGGCATCACGGCATCACGGCATCACGGCATCACGGCATCACGACATCACGGCATCACGGCATCACGGCATCACGGCATCACGACATCACGGCATCACGACATCACGGCATCACGGCATCACGGCATCACGGCATCACGGCATCACGGCATCACGGCATCACGGCATCACGGCATCACGGCATCACGGCATCACGGCATCACGGCATCACGGCATCACGGCATCACGGCATCACGGCATCACGGCATCACGGCATCACGGCATCACGACATCACGACATCACGGCATCACGGCATCACGGCATCACGACATCACGGCATCACGGCATCACGGCATCACGGCATCACGACATCACGGCATCACGGCATCACGGCATCACGGCATCACGGCATCACGGCATCACGGCATCACGGCATCACGACATCACGGCATCACGGCATCACGGCATCACGGCATCACGGCATCACGGCATCACGGCATCACAACTGCACAGACTCTCGGCTCTCAGAGACCGATCAGTCATCCCGAAAGTCAGCCGCTAACATTCTGCGGTGTACACAGACCGACACTGCACATATATTCTGTCAGAATCGCATTCTCGCACGGTAGGGATCTGCCGGAATCAGTCGATGCAACATTGCAGACAAAAAGACTCGACTCGATGTCAGTCGCAGACGAAACGGCAGTGGTGACGCCGCTCAGTGAGATACGAATGTTCGCATAATACAGACGAAACGGCAGTGGTGACGCCGCACAGTGATACGAATGTTCGCATAATACAGACGAAACGGCAGTGGTGACGCCGCTCAGTGAGATACGAATGCTCGCATAATACAGACGAAACGGCAGTGGTGACGCCGCACAGTGATACGAACGCTCGCATAATACAGACGAAACGGCAGTGGTGACGCCGCTCAGTGAGATACGAATGCTCGCATAATACAGACGAAACGGCAGTGGTGACGCCGCTCAGTGAGATACGAATGCTCGCATAATACAGACGAAACGGCAGTGGTGACGCCGCACAGTGATACGAACGCTCGCATAATATTAGTGGAAGTGCTATCTCATCGCCGCAAAGAGCGTGAGCCGATGTTATGCTTACTAATTAAGCGGAAGACGTCGATGAAGATGATGAGGGTGGGTAGAGGCTTAGAAATGCCGTAACTGCAGTGATTATATGACTCCCATAACCGAGTGAAATTAAACTTAGAGCAAGACACCACAGAAAACCCAAAGTACGGCAAGCAATAATAAAATGACACCACAGAAAAACCGAGAACCGAGAACAGAAAAAGCAAGAACCAAAACTAGTTCTCCAACACCTGACTGAACTCATGTGTAGGTGTAACTCAGGCTCGTGTAACGTGTAACTCAGGCTCGTGTAACGTGTAACTCAGGCTCGTGTAACGTGTAACTCAGGCTCGTGTAACGTGTAACTCAGGCTCGGATGCCAAGCCCGGGTAACTTCGAACACCACTATACGCCCGATGAGGGGTCAGCAGGCGATACACACCACGCAACTCCCCCACATTTGTATACATAGACATCCTGCTTCGCCGTAGCAAACAGCTGCTAAACGCCATTCAAACGAAAGGCTTCCAACGGCGCTTGCTTCTAAAATCCATCAATGATGCCTGTTTTTACTAAGTAAAACGTCACTGCGTGTCAGTAGCGATATCTGGAAAGAGTTGTGTACAGTTCGCATCAAATGCAGCAATAACATCAGCTAAACGTAATCGCATTATCCGTAGTTATCATCAGTCAAAGGAAAGGCGCTGTTTACCATTTCGGTCGCTACTTGCTTGCACAAGATTGGTAGTTTCACTTTTTGTTGTGCCTGTATTGTGAAACCAGCAGAAGCTAACACTTCCAAATTGCATTGCATATTTTGCAGAAAATATAGCTCACTGAATGTAGTCACTAACCAGTTTTTTTTTTAATTGTATAAGTTACTTCCATATACCAGCGTAATATTGGAACGGAGTGTTTATTATAACGCCTTCGGTGTGCCAAAATGTATTATTTAACATCGAGAACAGACAACTTAAAACTGAAATATAAAAGCCACCTTTCCATTATTCCCTGTCTATTCCTGCATAGCGAATATTTGCTGTTTGTCCTTAGCCCAATTAAAATATGTGACTTCATAAAGGTTATCAGGGAGATTGTGTGGTGAGTTGATGATAGATGTTTGCTTATTAGATAATAACTGCTTAGTCTGTCACACTTGGTGGCAGTATCAATACGTAACGCTGGCTGAGAGCATCGACATTCAGACACATGCGAAAATCCAAAATCCACAACAAAAACAAAACTATAATATTTGAATAAGGTGCTGTGGGCTTAATATATAAAAGGGTAAGTGCTTGGTTAATTATATATAATTACTAGCTGGGGTACCCGGCGTTGCCCAGGAAATTAAGTACCTGGTGGTGTCTTGTGAGTCAAAACACACCCAGGTGGCTTACAACCCATAAGCCAGACCTGAAAAAATACACGCTACCGGCCGTTCTATAATTGGAGCATTGAAACCAAGGCCACAGCCATGAATCAAATTTCAGAGTGTTCTAAATGTATATTTATATTTGTCTCCCACTATACCATCAACTGATACTGGCCCCGGGCACTATGGTTGCAAATTTGAGCATTGAAATGCATTGAGACCAAGGCCACAGTCGTGAATCTAATTTTAGTGCACAATACTGCAGTAATTAGTGCTCTAAATTCACATTCTCCCCACTATGCCACCAATGTCAGTCTCCTGCTATGCCACCAACTGATATGGCCCCCACAGGCAGGCCATGGTCACACAAATTCCAAACTTGGGCACACCAAGATCCACAACACCCCCAGGAGGCTTACAACTCATCAGCCAGACAAAAATGGGCATGCTGTTCCAAATTTGGGCACACGAATTCCAAACTCGGGCACACTGAGAGCCAACACACCCTCAGGTGGCTTACAATCTACCAGCCAGACTTGACAAAAATACATGCTACCAGCTGTTCTATAATTGGAGCATTGAAACTAAGGCCACGGTCATGAATCCAATTTTAGAGAACTCTAAATTTAGGTTTCTCTCCCACCATGGTCACGAATATAGTTTTAGAGTACTCTAAATTTAGATTTATCACCCACAATCCTACCAACTGATACTGGCCCCCTCTACATTTATATTTCTCACCTGCTACTACAGTATAAAATGGCTGCAGAATAGTGCTAACCCGTCCGCTCCGCTGGGCGATTACTGGTGTCAAGTGGTGGTGCAAGCCAGTGATAGGCAATTAGGCATTGTTAACCCGTACTACCCGTGACACCTGTCGTACCTAAAATACGTTTTTATACTCGTCATACACCCGAGGTACCCGTCAAAAACCTACGGTGCCAGACATACACCCATAGTACCCGTTGTGCCACTGTGGAACACGTGATAAACCCGTTATAGCCGGTACTCACCCATTATACCCGTGGTACACCCATGGCACCCGTTATAAACCAGTTAAAGCGAGTGTGCCTACTGTTTTGGAATGTCAAAAATATTCTGCATACGGTAAGTAGCTATTGGTTTGATTGTTGTATATGATGAAATTCACATCTGGAGCCCCTTTAGTTGAATTTTCACTAATATTTTTTTTTTCTTATTTTTTGTTTCGATATCTATACAACGATCGCCACTATAGTGATGGTATGTAAAACGGCGCACATAAGACAATACAATTACGGTCACCTCATGCAAGATAGAAAGACAAGTTTTGCACAGCACGTTCTTGCCACTGTGAACTTTATTATGTGCAAGTTTCGTAGCTCTAAATTGATATCTTCTTCAAAAATGGCTATCGGCCATCATCGAAACGGCCATCATCGAAAAACATGATGGCCGTCCAGTTTCTGTTCGGCTGCTGCTATCAGCGTGCACGAGCTGTTTTGTTGAATTGCTATTGGCCGGCGCTAACAATATGCTAGCAGTTTAATCGATAGTTGCAGTGCTTCTAGTAGCGGAAGCCCTCTGGAGTCTACCCGATAACTTTTTGCTCCCAGCAAGTTCCTGGAGTCTTTGGAATATCTCAGCAACTAGGGCGAATCTGGAGAAACGAAGTCATGGGTCAATTCAGAAAATTATGTTCTATAGACCAGTGTCAATAACCCCAAATAAGCGATGTGAGTAGGCACACTCTCTTCAAACCTGTGAAAACTTCACCCCGGCTCAAGGGCGTATCCAAAGGGGTACCCTGGACACCCGTGGGTACCCCCTTGGGCTGAGGGGCCCACCTTGTCTTTCGTTTAAGGGGCCCGTGGCCGGCCAAACAGGCTGGCCTTGACTAGCCTCGGCCAGTCTAGCCTCGGTAGCCTCGGTCAGCCTCGGTCAGCCTCGGTCAGCCTCGGTCAGCCTCGGTCAGCCTCGGTCAGTTGACTAGCTTGTCTCGGTCAGTCTGAGGGAGACCTCGGTCAACTTGAGGGACCCTTGATCGGCCTGAGGGGCCCTCTATCGGCATGAGGGGGTCCTTGATTGGCCTGAGGGGTCCTTTGTCGGTCTGAGAGGCCCTTTGTCGGTCTGAGAGGCCCTTTGTCGGTCTGAGAGGCCTTTGTCGGTCTGAGAGGCCCTTTGTCGGTCTGAGAGGCCCTTTGTCGGTCTGAGGAGGCCCTCTATCGGTCTGAGGGGCCCTCTGTCAACCTGATGGAGCCCTCTGTCGGCATAAGGGGCCTTATGTAGGCCTGAGGGGCCCTATATCGGCATGATGGGCCCTCTGTCAGTCTGAGGGGGTCCTCTGTCGACCTGAGGGGGTCCTCTGTCGACCTGAGGGACCCTCTGTCAGTCTGAGGGTGCCCTCGGTAGGCCTGATGGGCCCTCGGTCGGCATGAGGGTCCCTTGATCGGCCTGAGGGGCCCTCTGTCGGTCTGAGGGGCCCTCTGTCGGCCTGAGGGGCCATATGTAGGCCTGAGGGCCCAATGTGGGCATGAGGGGCCCTCTAGTGGCCTGAGAGGTCCCTCGACCAGCTTGCCCCTTTCGACCCGACGGGGTCCTCTGTCGGCATGAGGAGGCCACAGTCGGCCTAAGGGGAACCTCTGCATGCCTGAGGGGGATTGATAATCCCTCATGCCTATGTCGGCATGAGGGGCTCTCTGGTGGCCTAAGGGGGCCCTCGGCCAGCTTGAGCAGCCCATTTCGACACGACGGGACCCTCTGTCAGCCTGAAGGGGGCCCTCTGTCGGCCTGAGGGGCCCGCTCAGGAGCCACCACGCATCCATGCTTGCTATGTTGATCACTATATCTCACTATGTCCCAATTATCTGGAGTCTCCTGGATGCAGGTACCCACATTAATGCACGTGCCCGTGCGCCCCCCCCCCCCCCTCCCCACCCATGCATAGCTGTGTCGCTCCATGTAAAGAGGTTGACCAGCTCACCCGCATGTAAAGAGGTTGACCAGCTCACCCGTTAATCGTTACCCCATTGATTTTTAAAGGCAGCTCGGAAGCGGGTTAATGCCGATCCCCTGAAAGAAGCGCCCTGTTTAACCCTCGCCCGGGTAGGGGGGGGGGGGGGGTGGATGTGCCACCCCCCTCGGTTTTTCTGAAATAACTCGCGTAATTTCCAACCGATTTCGATGGAACTTTCAGTACCCTACTTTTGAAAAATGTCCCACAGACTCTTGACAATTTTGAATTTCTAACCCACATGACCCGTGATCTATGACCTGTTTCTCAAGGCCATGCCAGGCGCAACTGGCGTCCCGCAGTATCGATGCTTGTAACTTGTGCAGTTTCCGAGTGTTTGTTGTTCATGAGCATATGTACAGGTGTTTCCAGGTGACAGTTGTGGTTTCCACTGAGATTGTGACCTCGATTGACCTTTTCAGAGGTCAACTGAGGTCATTGACCTCCGATGACCTTAGATGACTTGTTTGGGCTTCTGGCGGGTTCTAGGACATTTTGTGACGCTGATTTCAAATTTGGGACCCATTTTACATAATTATATGTTCCACTGGGGTCATGCGCTTCCACAGGTCAACCGAGGTCACTGACCTCAGATGACCTGACATGACCTTTTTGGAATTTGTCAATTTTTAGGACATTTTGTGACGCTGATTACGAATTTGGCACCCATTAAGCATTATGATATGCTCATTCACGATTCTAGCTCGAGAAAATTCAATGTATACTCATTTACAATTTTGATGACTTTTGAGTCATTGACATGACCTCAGAGGTCACATAATGACCCAAGACTTTAGAATCGGGTATCAGCGGCTTCCTCTCGTCACAAGCAACACGCTCGTCTTTGTCCCGAATATCTAGCTCAATTAGGGGCGAAACTCTAAGGGGGGGGGGTCGTACCCCCCCCCCCCCCCCCCCCCCCCACTACCCGAGCACGTAGTGATTTTGCCCTACCCGGGCGAGGGTTAAATATTCATGTGCATAGTGCATACTAACTGGGATAACTGATAGTAATTAGATGAATGTCACAAAAGCGCAACATATGAAGAAATTCGGGCCCACTAAATACGATTATCATTGCATTCTTAACTAATTCCACGCTTTCACAATTAACTTGAAAACTATAGAAGTCCGATCTGGATGGTAGTGGTACATAAACCTGCCTGTCATCATGCTGATTCAGAGAATGTATGGGTTTTGGGTCCACCACCAAGGGTTTTCGAGTCCATCGCTTTTCAACGGTTTGAATTTGTCCGTTATATTAAGCATATGATTTAATCTACCTATCTAATTTATTAATATCAAATCATATTAATATCATTTAATCTAATTTATTATTTAGTCAGTTTATTATAGGTCAATTATCTGATAAGTCCAGTATTGCAGGTTCTCCACTTACTAGCATCCTTCAAATTTATCGACTTGAATAACGGCGATCCTGTTGGACCATAGCCCCTTATAATCTGCATCTGCAGCTTCTGGTCCCTAACGCCACACATTCAAAACAACCACCCTGCGCGGCATCAATGTCAATATTAGCATTTATTAGCCGGTCATCAAGTTCTTTAACGGAGGATCATGCGCTTGGCCGACCACAAAAACACCCGGAAATGTCAGAGACAACACGTAATCACGTTATCTACGCAGTGCATTTCAGCCAAAGCTGACGGCCACGAATAGTTCATCGGGAATACCAGGCATTAACTCAGCTCCTGGTAAGTCAATCCGAGGAAGGCTCAAGGCGACGGCGCCACAGCATATGCAAATGACGCCTGACCGCGACGGACCCCAGTCTCGCTAAGCCGCAGAGTACATGCCTTTGATTGATAGAACTCCTGCTCCGGCTGCGTCACAATCAGAGGCCAACTTCACAAAGAAGTTAGTAATTACACATGTTTGCGATTACAACCGCAAGAAAATAGTGCAAACCTCACAAAAAGACATTTCACAAACATTCACCATCTCTGAATTACCGATTGTAAAGAAAATTGTAAACACAAATGTTAGTACAGCAGAAACCTTGAAATCAAGAACGTTTGTATTCAAATTGATGCTAATGACAAATAATTTTATTAATAAATTGATTTAACAAATGTTTACATAGTGGTTTATTTTTGTATTCAAAATAAATTAGTTAAAGGTTATCTTTTAATTAACATTTCATCGGGATGCAAACTCTGATCGTAAAAATACATATTGGTAAGCAATTAGAGTAAACGGAATGTGGCCATTCACTGGGTGGCGGAGCACATCAATGTCAATGTTAAGGTTAGGGTACAGGCATGGAAGGTCCCAAGGCACCTGAGGAAGCCCGCTCAGTTACTCGTATCTAGTGCTATCTGGATGGTCTAGTCCTGTACTGACGTTCTTCCCAGTGCTTGTCGAGTCTCCTCTTGAATGTGTTCACATTTGGGGACCATCACATCAGTTGGTAGGCTGTTCCATTGAGATTAGAGGCACCACTCTGATGCAAAAGGAGTTCTGTCTCAGTTGTGTACGAACATGAGGCTGCTGAATCTTCAGAGGGTGGCCACTAGTTCGACCAGTTTTCCATCATGAAAACAAATCCTCAGGAATTACATTTAGCTTGTGGGTAACTATTTGGTAACAACAGAACTACTCTCAAAAGAAAGATCGTTGAATTTCTCGACCATGTTTTCACCTAACCTAGCCGATTTACTACGTCGTAAAGGGGGAAGGTTCACTGCACATTGCACAAGACATCGTTGACCGCTGCAATTATATCACCATGCGGTGTCTCCGCGCGGAGGCGCCCCTCACAGCATAGCGCAATCGGTAAGATGCACTGTGACTGGACTTCAAAGCTGGAGATCCCTGTTCGAATCTCTCGGGAAATAACTTTTTTAGCAGCTATACCATGTATAACTAAACTATTACCCCAACAACCTCGGCAACGTAACAACCTTACCAAGAAAATAACCTGAACTGTCAAACAGCGTCAACTATCAATGCAGTTTCTGAAATTCAGAACCATTGACCCACTGGAATTATAAGTTTGTAATTGCAAACATTTCCTCACTTCCGTTAACCTTTGAGGAATGGAACATGTGCAATTGCAATTTTGTTTACAAACAATATATTTGTAAACTAGTTTGTAAATAGTAAATTGAGATTTACTGCCCTGAGGTTTTGTGAAATCCAAACTACAAACATGTGTACAAATTATTTGTAATAACACAGAAATTCTTTGTAATTACAAACTTTTTTGCCTTGTGAAATTGACCTCAGCTCTCTCAAAGCCAACCCAGTGAAATCACTATCCAGCTATCTACAACATGTTCGTCACGCGGCCAGCGCGCTTTCCTGGCCTCCACCTCACCCCCGCCACTAACACCACCCCCGCCGCTCCACGACGTCCTCGGACCATTCCCGGCGAGACACGCGACACAAATCCCCCCCCCCCCCCCCCCCATCCAGCCGGCTGGCCGCCAGCTGGCCGGGGACACATGGTGCGATGTCACGGCGCGGGATCCCTCAGACGACATCATGACATGACTACAGGGGGAGGGGAGGGGGTCCGCTGAGGTCACTCGCTGCTGCTGTGCTCACGGCCACCTGGCCGCCTCGGCTGCAGCTAATCCCAAGTCGACCGCCAACGGACCGGCCGGTCGCGTCGGCCTACTCCGCACCCCTCCCGCACCTCGGAACCCGTCCTGCGCTAGACCGCACAGTCCCTCGCCGAGTCGAGTCGAGCCGACCCGAGCCGACCCGCGCCGAGTCGAGTCGAGCCGAGCCGAGCCGAGCCGAGCCGAGCCGAGCCGAGCCGAGTCGAGTCGAGTCGAGCCGAGCCGAGCCGAGCCGAGCCGAGCCGAGCCGAGCCGAGCCGAGCCGAGCCGAGCCGAGCCGAGCCGAGCCGAGCCGAGCCGAGCCGAGCCGAGCCGAGCCGAGCCGAGCCGAGCCGAGCCGAGCCGAGCCGCCGAAAACCAGGCGGATCAGCCAGCGTGAGAGATAGCGTCCATCACATACCACGCGTGGCACAACAGCCCCGCCCGCCGCCGTCACCGCCGTCACCGCCGCCGCCGCCGCCGCCCGCCGCCCGCCGCCGCGTGCGTCTGTCTGCATTCTACAACAAGAATGCTGCCGGCGGAGTCGGCCAGACGCAGCATCGATCATCGTCTCTTCATCTGGCTGACCGGCGCAGCGGCCAAGTCTCCGCGCGGGCACGCAAATAAGGCTCTCAAGGGTGGGTCGGCACTCGGCTGGTCGCCACGCCCAGTTGTTTTGACCAGACGCTGTACACCACAGTGTGACAGCAGACCGCGGGAGGAGACACGGACGGGAGACACGGACGGGAGACACGGACGGGAGACACGGGAGACGGAGACACGGACAGGAGACACGGACAGGAGACACGGACAGGAGACACGGACAGGAGACACGGACAGGAGACACGGACAGGAGACACGGACAGGAGACACGGACAGGAGACACGGACAGGAGACACGGACAGGAGACACGGACAGGAGACACGGACAGGAGACACGGACAGGAGACAAGGACGGGACACGGGAGACGGAGACACGGGCAGGAGACACAGACAGGAGACACGGACAGGAGACACGGACAGGAGACATGGACAGGAGACATGGACAGGAGACACCGACGGAAGACATGGACAGGACACGGGAGACGGAGACACGGGCAGGAGACACGGGCAGGGGACACTGACAGGAGACACGGACGGGACACGGGAGACGGAGACACGGACGGGACACGAGAGACGGAGACACGGACAGGAGACACGGACAGGAGACACGGACAGGAGACACGGGCAGGAGACACGGACAGGATACACGGACAGGAGACAGGAGACACGGACAGGAGACACGGACAGGAGACACGGATAGGAGACACAGACAGGAGACTCGGACAGGAGACATGGACAGGAGAATGAACAGGAGACATGGACAGGAGACACCGACGTAAGACATGGACGGGAGACACGGACAGGAGACGGGAGAGGCTGAGGCAGACAGGTAGATAGGCTGAGTCGGCGCAAAGCCGAGCCGAGGCGGCACACCGGCTCCGGCAGGACAGCTGACACGTGCAGTGGCTGCGCGCAGTGGACCGGCGCCGCACAATCCGACGACAGAGCCGAACGGCAGCGAAAGCCGCATCCGCCAAGGGCAGCCGGCGACCCGGACCGGACCGGTGGCAAAGCTGACGTGACCTCGGCCGGCAGAGGTCAGCCGCCGTATCACCAGACGGCCTGACATCCTGGTGCTGAGAGCATAGCCAGCTCAGGCATTACCGATAGAGATGCGTCCCCGTCGACAGAGGGTTCTTACAAATGAAGCGGCACGTGGCTTACACCAGCTCTGTCACATCCAGGCGGTAGACATGCCCGAATGCTCCTCCGCTAAGAGTATTTGAAGTATACATTACTTGGTGTCGAAGACAGCGTAGGCCAATTCATATTTAGTATAAATAACTCTCCGCCAGCGACGAACAAAGTCGCTTGCCGGCTCTGCGTCGTACAGTACACAGCTGTTATGAGGGAATACAAATGTTTTGATTGCTAGCCTATGGACGGTATGGAGTGAATACCATGGAGATAACAACACAGCACAATGGTTGGACTGCCGGAGCTGCACTGGCGGAACTCAAACCATGTCGACTCACTGCAGGCAGTGCAGCAGCATTGGTGGCTTCAACTGATCTTTACCGAAACAAATCCTCAACATACGTACTCAAACCATATTACCGCATGTAGCATGCTAGTTCAGTAAAGCCAAAGGTCACCATGCCTTAAATTATTGCATTTCCTTGAGGTCAGGAGATGCAAATGTCACCGTACCTTGAATTCTTACACTCCTTTGCACTACGTCGTCATGCAATTGTGTAAGAACGTCATGTTCGTCCATTGCCTCACCGTTAGGGCCCACGACCTTCTCAATTCTAAATCCGCGAATCACGACCTTGTAGCGCATCATGCCGCCGCCGGTGAAAGTACATCATTTGGCGTGTTTCCATCGGGCGTTAACACGTTAGCGACAGGTCACGTCAAGGGTGATTTTCGTCTGCGCCGTCAGTGATATGTAGCGTGATCCGCACCCGCACACGGAGGTTATACCAGGCGACTGCGCGACGGTTACAAGACACAGTGCGCTACAAGGTGCAAAGGCGCCTGACCAGTGTGAACCCACTCATAGTCGACAGGTCGCGCTGTCCTACTGATCTCAATCGAAACAAATATCGTAATGCAAATAATTAATCACTAATAATTGAATTAATCAGTCAGGATCTCATGAACACAGACACCTCCCGAAGAGGAACCAGATTGTTCCTGATACATGTTTGAGTGGCATTGGGCTAAGTCATTCTTTTCATTCCAGTCTAACCGGCCCGATATGGGCGGGGCGAGACGTGTGCCCTCGCTAAGTGAGTCGGTGTGGCGGTCCTCATCACCCCAGCAGGCAGTTCATACCACCCCGGGGTCATTCCACATCACACACGCCGGGGTCATTCCACATCACACTACCTGTCTGTCGAAAGTAGCACGTCGTCCGAAGCGTCGACCGGCCGCCAGGGCCGCCGTCTCGTCGCCGGAGAAACTCGAGCCCGGCGAGACAGAGCGGCCGCCGTGCTCAGCGGTCGACAGCTGAGACAGCGTGTCTGACATCTGGCGGAGAAAATAGTAAACTCAGGTTCGCCGTCCTCACACGGAGCACTGCTGTCCAATAGCTTTCGGAGAGTACAACAATACTACTTTGGGATCCAATCCAATATGGCAAAAAGTCTCCTTCGTGGCAAACACTATTTTGATAAAGCTAACACCACGAATTTGAATATTAAAAAACGGACCCTTTTAATATTGGCTGCCTGTTCCCGTGGTTACTGCCAGGACGACGGCGTAGTGGGACCCTCCGACCTCACGAATCTTCTCTTCAATCAAATCCTGTTGATCATATTTGTGTTGCGCTGTTGTATCGTGGCGCCTTTACTCTTCAAAGGCATGCCAATAATGGCCAATGCTGTCGAAGCATAATACGGTAGTTTGAATGGGTTCGAAAGCAGGAATTCATACTACCATACGTCTTTGAAGAAGACAAAAATTGAGGGAGACATGGATGTTTTTTTTTGTAAGAGGTCAATGAGAGCATAGTCTTCTTTTATAGCGGCACACATGAAATACCACCTCACCTTATAGTTGACGATGCTGCCTGCCAAGGCCCGAGTGCTGGCGCCCGGCTGGTCGTCCTCCTCACCTTATAGCTGACGATGCTGCCGGCCAGGGCGCGGGTGCTGGCGCCCGGCTGGTCGTCCTCACCTTATAGCTGACGATGCTGCCGGCCAGGGCGCGGGTGCTGGCGCCCGGCTGGTCGTCCAGCAGAGATGTGTTGCCGACCGAGCGCTCCGAGCGGGCGTCGGCAGCCAGCGAGGTGGCCTCACCCAGCGACCGCTCCGAGCGGGCATCGCTGCAGAAACTCAGACGCTTGTCGGTGCCGGCCTCCATACGACAGCTGTGGGAAATATAGGCAGCAGTAAACAGGTGAACAGGTGGCCAGAACACACCATCGCTGCAGAAACTCAGCCGTTTACCGGCATCTGCCTCCAGACGATAGGTGCGGGGATACAGGCGTTACTGAACAGGTGAACAGGTGAACATCTCTATTTACACTGTATATCATCTGGCCTCTATACAGCAGTCGCATACGGGGGGAGCTGAACAATGAACGAACATATCAACACACTAAGAACACAAGTCGAGCGTGGTAAGAAACGCGTTGCACTGTTTGCACATCAGCTGATCACGTATGTCAGTTGCACTGTTTGCACATCAGCTGATCACGTATGTCAGTTGCACTGTTTGCACATCAGCTGATCACGATGTCGTCTGTTGTATGCATGGAGCGAACGGAATGTGCCACGCGCAGTAAACAACTACAATGAACGGCTGTAGAGCGTGTCAAGAGTGGGTTAGAGCGGGATAGGGCGGGGTAAAGCCGGATATAGCGGGACAGCGTGGCAGGGCTGACTAAAGCGAAGAGAGGTAGAGCTGGGTTAGAGTTGGATGGAGTCGGATATAGCGGGGTAGAGCCGCTATAGGGCGGGGCAGAGCTGGGTAGAGCGAGATATAGCGGGGTAGAGCCACTATAGGTCGGGGCAGAGCTGGGTAGAGCGATATATAGCGGGGTAGAGCCACTATAGGTCGGGGCAGAGCTGGGTAGAGCGAGATATAGCGGGGTAGAGCCACTATAGGTCGGGGCAGAGCTGGGTAGAGCGATATAAAGCGGGGTAGAGCCGCTATAGGGCGGGGCAGAGCTGGGTAGAGCGAGATATAGCGGGGTAGAGCCACTATAGAGCGGGGCAGAGCTGGGTAGAGCGATATATAGCGGGGTAGAGCCGCTATAGGTCGGGGCAGAGCTGGGTAGAGCGAGATATAGCGGGGTAGAGCCACTATAGGTCGGGGCAGAGCTGGGTAGAGCGAGATATAGCGGGGTAGAGCCACTATAGGTCGGGGCAGAGCTGGGTAGAGCGATATATAGCGGGGTAGAGCCGCTATATGTCGGGGCAGAGCTGGGTAGAGCGAGATATAGCGGGGTAGAGCCACTATAGGTCGGGGCAGAGCTGGGTAGAGCGAGATATAGCGGGGTAGAGCCGGATAGAGAGGGGCAGACCTGGGTAGAGCGAGATATAGCGGGGTAGAGCCGCTATAGGGCGGGGCAGAGCTGGGTAGAGCGAGATATAGCGGGTTAGAGCCGCTATAGGGCGGGGCAGAGCTGGGTAGAGCGAGATATAGCGGGGTAGAGCCGGATAGAGCGGGGCAGAGCTGGGTAGAGCGATATATAGCGGGGTAGAGCCGCTATAGGGCGGGGCAGAGCTGGGTAGAGCGAGATATAGCGGGTTAGAGCCGCTATAGGGCGGGGCAGAGCTGGGTAGAGCGAGATATAGCGGGGTAGAGCCGGATAGAGCGGGGCAGAGCTGGGTAGAGCGAGATATAGCGGGGTAGAGCCACTATAGAGCGGGGCAGAGCTGGGTAGAGCGAGATATAGCGGGTTAGAGCCGCTATAGGTCAGGGCAGAGCTGGATGGAGCGAGATATAGCGGGGTAGAGCCGCTATAGGGCGGGGCAGAGCTGGGTAGAGCGAGATATAGCGGGTTAGAGCCGCTATAGGGCGGGGCAGAGCTGGGTAGAGCGAGATATAGCGGGGTAGAGCCGGATAGAGCGGGGCAGAGCTGGGTAGAGCGAGATATAGCGGGGTAGAGCCACTATAGAGCGGGGCAGAGCTGGGTAGAGCGAGATATAGCGGGTTAGAGCCGCTATAGGTCAGGGCAGAGCTGGATGGAGCGAGATATAGCGGGGTAGAGCCGCTATAGGGCGGGGCAGAGCTGGGTAGAGCGAGATATAGCGGGTTAGAGCCGCTATAGGGCGGGGCAGAGCTGGGTAGAGCGAGATATAGCGGGTAGAGCCGGATAGAGCGGGGCAGAGCTGGGTAGAGCGAGATATAGCGGGGTAGAGCCACTATAGAGCGGGGCAGAGCTGGGTAGAGCGAGATATAGCGGGTTAGAGCCGCTATAGGTCAGAGCAGAGCTGGATGGAGCGAGATATAGCGGGGTAGAGCCGCTATAGGGCGGGGCAGAGCTGGGTAGAGCGAGATATAGCGGGGTAGAGCCGGATAGAGCGGGGCAGAGCTGGGTAGAGCGAGATATAGCGGGGTAGAGCCGCTATAGGGCGGGGCAGAGCTGGGTAGAGCGAGATATAGCGGGGTGGAGCCGCTATAGGTCGGGCAGAGCTGGGTAGAGCGAGATATAGCGGGGTAGAGCCGGATAGAGCGGGGCAGAGCTGGGTAGAGCGAGATATAGCGGGGTAGAGCCGGATAGAGCGGGGCAGAGCTGGGTAGAGCGAGATATAGCGGGTTAGAGCCGCTATAGGTCGGGGCAGAGCTGGGTAGAGCGAGATATAGCGGGGTAGAGCCGGATAGAGCAGGGCAGAGCTGGGTAGAGCGAGATATAGCGGGGTAGAGCCGGATAGAGCGGGGCAGAGCTGGGTAGAACGAGATATAGCGGGGTAGAGCCGGATAGAGCGGGGCAGAGCTGGGTAGAGCGAGATATAGCGGGGTAGAGCCGCTATAGGTCGGGGCAGAGCTGGGTAGAGCGAGATATAGCGGGGTGGAGCCGCTATAGGTCGGGGCAGAGCTGGGTAGAGCGAGATATAGCGGGGTAGAGCCGCTATAGGTCGGGGCAGAGCTGGGTAGAGCGAGATATAGCGGGGTAGAGCCGCTATAGGTCGGGGCAGAGCTGGGTAGAGCGAGATATAGCGGGGTAGAGCCACTATAGGTCGGGGCAGAGCTGGGTAGAGCGATATAAAGCGGGGTAGAGCCGCTATAGGTCGGGGCAGAGCTGGGTAGAGCGAGATATAGCGGGGTAGAGCCGGATAGAGCAGGGCAGAGTCGATCAGGGCCGCTATAGAGCGATGTAGAGCTGTGTAGAGCTATGTAGAGCTGTGTACAGCTATGTAGAGCTGTGTAGAGCTATACAGATCCTCAGACCAGCGTGTCCCGCGTTACTACCTGGTGGCTCCGCCGCTGTACACGCTCGGCGTCAGGCTGTCCGGGGCCACTGCCGTGACGCTGGCCGACTCGCGGTCGCTCTCCCCCGGGCCTGCCATCGCCCGGTCCAGCTGAGAGCTGGACGACCACAGGCCGAACACCTCGCCGATGGACGGGTACGGCGTGCCGGGACGGTGCGAGAGAGTGTCGCTGCTGGCCGCGTCTGAAGCACATACACACACACACACCGTCAGTCTGAAGCTGAAACCACCGTGATGGTGGTGATGATGATGATGATGATGATGATGACTGGCGCTTTAGGACGCCGCAACTGGCATGGTTATATGACGCCTGCTGAAGCAACCGTCCAACCGTCATGCACAGAGGTGGAAAAATCGACCAAAACTTGCTGCATGATAGATGACAGTAGTAGGAAATTGTGAACTGCCTGCCGGAGCTGCCTCTGCCATGGGCTTCCGAAGTCCGCTTAGCTCCGCAACCTCAAACTAACAGTCATACCTGCCTACAGAGGTATTTCCGAAGAAAAGAGCGACACAGTGCCACGTCATCCGCATTACGTAATTACTAATTACCCCGAATTTCAAACGTCGATTGCAGGCTCACAACCCATCTCGGGAGGGTTTCCAACCGCCGGGACAATAGCGGGTAGTTCAAAAGAAACTTCTCGAAATACTACATCGGTAAGTCTATTTTGCATAATTCTTTCATATTCCAAGGATCACAACACTGACAAGACCGTAAACTCGGACAGAATAAATCATATAAAGCATTGTGTTTTCAGCAACCTGGCAGACAATGGACTCAAATAAGCCGGACCTTTCAACCAAACAATTGGAAAGTCCTCCATGTCACTGACTGCCTATAAACTGCAACTTTCATCTGCATATGCCAACTATCCAATCCATATGTATGTGCATCGCTGGTCCCCGCACCTTGCTGCCGGGCGCCTGAGGCCAGGTCGAGGGCGTCGTTCTCGTCGTCGAACTCGAACCTGACGCCCTGTGGCGTGGTGGAGAGACCGCAGCCTCCAGCACGGCAGAGCGAGAACGGCACCACGCCGTATATGTAGGCCAGCAGGATGGGCACGCCGATACTGACCGCCATCAGAGACAGCGCAGGCGAGGCCAGCGCCTGCGGGCAGACAGGGGCAACGAACACAGATCAGAGCGGCGCCTGGGGGCGTACAGGGGCAACGAACACAGGTCAGAGCGGCACCTGGGGGCGTACAGGGGCAACGAACACAGGTCAGAGCGGCGCCTGGGAGCGCACAGGCCCACTGCCATCAGCGCCTGGGGACATCCCGTGACAGCAGTCAGAACAGAGCGCTAGTCGACCGATCTCACCAGCCGGCACGCTCGACTATAAAAAGGAGGCGCATACCTGTAGTCTATGCGGGATGCGGGATGACAATCTTAGCTTGCCTACCAATCTCAGCCCAAGTGTAAAGCGCGGAATTTGCTAGCACACTCCAGTGCGGCTTAAATCGCCTCTCTGAGTAACTGCGCTCTTTGTGTGCGGTCCAATTCAGAGGGACCCCATAACACCAACTGCGACGCGGTGGGTCTGACGAAAGCACGTGCTGTCTATGTCCATGACGGTGACTTTTCCTGTTTGGCATAATACTGTCAAGATGTGTCTGTGCTTTTAGTATCATGTTCCTTCAACTGGCACACAGGTGGAAACGTAAGGCATTGCAAGTGGACACCTTCGCCAAATACCAAGTCAGTTTGAGAGACAAGCAGCTAGACGGGCTGGCGTGCCTGAAAGTACATGTCTACAGCCGGGCTAAGGACTATGAAAATAAATACAAGCAAGTGATCCACTGAGAACAGACCCCACGCAGACATTATGGCGTCCAGCAAACTCGAATGTCAGTGCCGATATCGACGTGTCATCTGAGATCCGGCGCGCGGGTCGGTGACGGTGCGGTGACGGTGCGGTGACGGTGCGGTGACGATCGGTGACGATCGGTGACGGTCGGTGACGGTCGGTGACGGTCGGTGACGATCGGTGACGGTCGGTGACGATCGGTGACGGTCGGTGACGGTCGGCGGCGTGGCCGGCGCGGTCGGTGTGATCGGTGTGCCGGTGCCGGTGCCGCGGGCAGCACAGGTCGATAGCCGGGGTCGCGGCCGCTCGCGCCGCCCGGCACCGTCGTCGGCGGTCGTCGTCGGTCAGCGGCGGGAGGCGGAGGGAGGCGGAGGGAGGAGGAGGGAGGCGGAGGGAGGAGGGAGGTGGAGTAAGGTTGCAGGTGAGTCAGTGCCGCCGGGTCGGTGTGGGAGGCACCAGCGGAGACGGCGGCCGGCTGGGGACGGAGGGAGGAGGGAGGTGGAGGGAGGTGGAGGGAGGTGAGTCAGTGCCGCCGGGTCGGTGTGGGAGGCACCAGCGGAGACGGTGGCCGGCTGGGGACGGCTGAGGCAGCAGGCAGCGCCGAGCGAGGGGCGCGCCGCTCCTCCGGTGATCCGAACTCAGGTGAGAGGCGTGTCACTATAGGGGGCGCTCACGGAGCCACGGAGCTCCAGCGGACGCCGGCCGGCAGCCGTTCAGTTCGCAGATTCAAACGTCGCTGGCATGAGCAATAATCCGTTAAAAGAAGTGCATACGTTTTAAAACTGAGGAAGTATTGAGATGCAGTAACCCCAGGGAGCCTGAGGCAGCATTGTAACTCATGATGCACTTGATAGCGTAGCAATTATGAAATGATGCAGCGTGTCCTTAGTTTCAATCTCCCGATATTACACATACTTGCATCGAACCACCGTTCTCAGTAAAAAAAAAAAAACATACAGCGTCACAGGCATATTCGGTTCAGGGAGATTCGGCAAACTTAGTAGAACCAGTCTTAAAAATAGGGGGGTGAGCGTTTTGGTAGCAAGCTGAGTGAGAGCGAGAGCACGTAGTGAAACACTCTCGTATCCAGGCGCGACGCTCGCCTGTAACTATGCTGACGTCCGGTCAGAACCGAGCCGCTATAGCAACGCCCTGCGACCCGGACCAACAGACAAACAACACAAACAAAAACTCCACAAAAAAACGCGGTCATCCGCCTCCCTGCCTCCCAGCACCACCCTCTATAGACGGTCTTATCTGACAGCGTTCCGGTGTGGGGCCGGGGAGGAGGCGGCAGCGGCGACGGCGGGGCCGCTCCACCCCCAATCCGCCCACGCTCCACCCCAACCCACCCACGCTCCACCCCCAATCCACCCATGCTCCACCCATGCTCCACCCCGCTCCACTCGTCAGCGGCCGCAGCCCCGTCCCGCTCCAACCCCGCTCCACCCCGCTCCACCCCACTCCACCCCGCTCCACCCCGCTCCACCCCGCTCCACTCCGTTCCACCTCGTTCCACCCCGCTCCACCCCGCTCCACCCCGCTCCACCCCGCTCCACCCCGCTCCACCCCGCTCCACCCCGCTCCACCCCGCTCCACCCCGCTCCAACCCGCTCCAACCCGCTCCAACCCGCTCCAACCCCGCTCCACCCCGCTCCACCCCGCTCCAACCCCGCTCCACCCCGCTCCACCCCGCTCCACCCCGCTCCACCCCGCTCCACCCCGCTCCACCCCGCTCCACCCCGCTCCACCCCGCTCCACCCCGCTCCACCCCGCTCCACCCCGCTCCACCCCGCTCCACCCCGCTCCACCCGTCAGCGGCAGCAGCCCCGTCCCGCTCCCCTCCGCCTCGCTTCACCGCCACAGGTCACTCTCAGCAGGCGGGGTATTCCAGGCTGAACAGCTACACGGCCGATGAGCCAACCGGCTGCGGCGGTGCGGGCCAGGTCGGCACGCGGCGGCCTCAGCAGCGAACAGCACCGGCGCTTCCTCATCTGGAGTGAGAGGATCGAGCAGGAGGCGCGCGCCCGCCGCCGCTGGCGCCACCACTGGTGTGGGCTGGTGACGGCTGAGCCCCCGGCACCGGCACCGGCACCGGCACCGGCACCGGCAGCGGCACCGGCAGCGGCACCGGCGGACGGTGCCAGGGCGCGAAGCTGTCCGCCCGCCCGCGGACTGGACGGCCGCAGCAACAAGTGCAGTCAGCAGAGGGCCGACAGCAGGGGTCAGTCGGGGACGAGCCCCCCGCCGCCGCCGCCGCCGCCGCCGCCACCGCCGCCACCGCCGCCGCCGCCGCCAACGCCCAGGACCAGCGCCGGTGTCATCGGCTGGAACGTGCGACCGAACGAGAGACTGGAACCGTTCGACACGCGCTACAGGAAGCATCGCGTCATCACGTGAGCCAGCCGACCACTCAAAACGACTCGGTGCGACTCGGTGCGACTCGGCACGACCCGAGACGACCCGAGACGACACGAGACGACAAAAGACGACACGAGACGACACGAGACGACACGAGATGACACGAGACGACACGAGACGACACGAGACGACACGAGACGACACGAGACGACACGAGACGACACGAGACGACACGAGACGACACGAGACGACACGACTCGGCACGACTCGGCACGACTCGGCATGACCCACGAGACGGCACGACTCGGCACGACTCGGCACGACTCGGCACGACTCGGCACGACTCGGCACGACTCGGCACGACTCGGCACGACTCGGCACGACTCGGCACGACTCGGCACGACTCGGCACGACTCGGCACGACTCGGCACGACTCGGCACGACTCGGCACGACTCGGCACGACACGAGACGACTCGGCACGACTCGGCACGACTCGGCACGACTCGGCACGACTCGGCACGACTCGGCACGACTCGGCACGACTCGGCACGACTCGGCACGACTCGGCACGACTCGGCACGACTCGGCACGACTCGGCACGACTCGGCATGACCCCGAGACGACTCAGCACGACTCGTGGCCATCTCCAACGACCATCACTCGTCCGACATCTCTCCTCCGTGACCTGCGACTCTCCCAGATCGACCCAGGACGTGAGAGCGCAGCGTCGGCCAAAAGACACACAGCGCTGCTGAGCAATCGCCCGCTGAGCCCGGAGACCAGCGTCCATCTTCCATCTGCCCAGGTCGGTGGGTTCGCAATAGTAGCACCGAGTTTAATTTTAGAACACCGACAGAATGGTGGCCGCTGCTCCGAGGTCGGCCACGGCCCCCGCACTAGATTTAGCGACGCCAACTGTGATGACATTGACATTCACGAGCACTGGGTAGTTGGTCCGCATTAAATCCCGTCTGGGAGAGTGAACCGAAACGCCAGACTTGGCGTGCATGCAGGCACGTTCGTAAAGGCAGCACGTTCGTAAAGGCAGCACAACTCTGAATAGAATACAAGCGCGCTGCCACGCGTCTTGGTAGTTAAAGGTCACAGCTATTACAGACGAGTAAGCGTTGCATACTTCACTATTAGCGATATGTTGGTAAAATGCTGGAAACGGCATGCATGTAGGACTTCAGCAACGCATTGGGACATTCACTTCGTCCCAGTGCCCTGGATGTCATTATCATGATTGAATGGGACAAAATGTGGCGTGTTCGTTTTCTGTTCGTGCAATTTTGCAATTTTCAATTTTCAATTGCAATTTTCTGTTCGTGCAATTCTAACAGTCTGAAAAAGGAGAACAAGTATACTTGTATACGTCAAGTAAGTTCCCTGTCCAGCACAGCACATGCACGGCGCACCGAGCCCCGAATGCACCGCTAGGCGCTAACTCCCCACATAAGCCCACAATCCCGTCCCACGATAATACCACAGCAGGTGGCCAGTTCACGACGACCCCTCCCCGCCCAGCGTCGGCTTCGACGCGACCATATCCCAAACCCATAACCTTCAGCGCAGCCATAACCTGCAGGGAGTATGCCGCCGGCCACCGTGCGCCAGATTTAGTCGCCATCGCTGCGCCGGGTTCGCCACCGTGTTACCACCGGGGCATGATGAGCCCGTTGTGACGCCGCCCGGCTCTGGCCGGTGCCGCGCCGGCCGCCGCTCCCCTTTATCGCGTGATTTCTCGGCCGCCGGCAAATTGGGCCACGCCGTTCGACCCCGCCCCGGTCTGAAGTTAAACCGCCCGCGCCAGGCACGCGCCGTCTTAAACACGTACTAATTATAAATTTCAAAGAAATCCGGCGCGCTTTAGCGGACCTGTGAATCAGCGCCAAACCGTTAGCGACGCTAGTATCCCAAGCGGCGGGCCAGTAGCGACGTTAGTATGCCAAGCGGCGGCCAGTAGCGACACTAGTATCCCAAGCGGCGGCCAGTAACGACACTAGTATCCCAAGCGGCGGCCAGTAGCGACACTAGTATTCCAAGCGGCGGCCAGTAGCGACACTAGTATCCCAAGCGGCGGCCAGTAGCGACACTAGTATCCCAAGCGGCGGCCAGTAGCGACACTAGTATCCCAAGCGGCGGCCAGTAGCGACACTAGTATCCCAAGCGGCGGCCAGTAGCGACACTAGCATCCCAAGCGGCGGCCAGTAGCGACACTAGTATCCCAAGCGGCGGCCAGTAGCGACACTAGTATCCCAAGCAGCGGCCAGTAGCGACACTAGTATCCCAAGCGGCGGCCAGTAGCGACACTAGTATCCCAAGCGGCGGCCAGTAGCGACACTAGTATCCCAAGCGGCGGCCAGTAGCGACACTAGTATCCCAAGCGGCGGCCAGTAGCGACACTAGTATCCCAAGCGGCGGCCAGTAGCGACACTAGTATCCCAAGCGGCGGCCAGTAGCGACACTAGTATCCCAAGCGGCGGCCAGTAGCGACACTAGCATCCCAAGCGGCGGCCAGTAGCGACACTAGTATCCCAAGCGGCGGCCAGTAGCGACACTAGCATCCCAAGCGGCGGCCAGTAGCGACACTAGTATCCCAAGCGGCGGCCAGTAGCGACACTAGTATCCCAAGCGGCGGCCAGTAGCGACACTAGCATCCCAAGCGGCGGCCAGTAGCGACGCTAGTATCCCAAGCGGCGGCCAGTAGCGACGTTAGTATGCCAAGCGGCGGTGCGTTAGCGACGCTAGCATCACAAGCGGCGGCCAGTAGCGACACTAGTATCCCAAGCGGCGGCCCAGTAGCGACGCTAGTATGCCAAGCGGCGGCCAGTAGCGACGCTAGTATGCCATGCGGCGGGCCAGTAGCGACACTAGTATCCCAAGCGGCGGTCCGTAGCGACGCTAGCATCCCAAGCGGCGGCCAGTAGCGACGCTAGCATCCCAAGCGACGGGCCAGTAGCGACGCTAGCATCCCAAGCGGCGGGCCAGTAGCGACGCTAGCATCCCAAGCGGTGGTGCGTTAGCGACGCTAGTATCCCAAGCGGCGGTCCGTAGCGACGCTAGTATCCCAAGCGGCGGTCCGTAGCGACGCTAGTATGCCAGACGACGGGCCAGTAGCGACGCTAGTCTGCCGGGCGGCGGCCCGTTAGCGATACTAGTATGCCGGGCGGCCGTGTTGGGAAGTGGTGTGTAGCCGACTTTTATCCCGGTCAGCCACGAGCAGAGCCATTGACGACCGCGGTCCAGCGGCAGCTCTATAAATCCCGGAAATCAATACAGCGCCGACGCCGGCAGTAAAGCTACTTAGTGGCCTCGATGATAGACGGTCCAATCTGGAATCGAAGGATCAACACAGTAGTTGGGCACATAGCGCCCGGCAGACAGTTGCTGAACGGAAAATAATCCGCCAGATTCCTTCAGAACTTTAGAAGGATTGCGAAGTAGTTGGCTGAGTATTTTGAGGAGCGGAGTTTCGAGACCTCGACCATTCAGAGAAGTTGCAGATGCAGAGCATTGCCTACGCCGTAACTACTTACAACTACTTACAAGACCCCGCGGCGGCGGTAGCGGGGGTAGGGGGAAGGGTACGGCACTGCAACGCAGACGTCAAAAAAAGTCGACGAAAACTTGTGACACAATTACGGAAACTTTCGAAGTCATGCTACAAAAAGCAGAACACTTACGAACTTTGATGAGAAAACCTCGACCTGCGCTTTTCAAACGCTTTCGAAAGACAGATGACGGGCGCAGTTTTTGTAGTACGAATTCGTAAGTTTCCGCGTTGTTTACCAAGTTTTCACCGATTGGTTTTGTATTCTGTGGCAGCGGAGCACGGGCCAGCCAGCCATCTCGTCAACAACGAGGCCGTGACGTTTTAAGTACCAGCGTATGGCCGTGACGAGGCCGTGACGTTTTAAGTACCAGCGTATGACGCGTCAAAGATTACTGCCCAGTCGATCAGTGCCTACCTAAAGATTCCAGCTTAACGAAACTTGTCATGCCAATGAAACAAGTTGGGTGAAACGCTGGGGAAGCCATAAACGACTAGCCTAACGCACAGCAGTAGACTACGAGTGCGTTCTCATGCCAACGCCAATCATACCTATGTCTATAGATATGATTGATGATATGATTATAGTCCGATACCAAATGACCCTGGGAGTCATCAGCGTTCTCGTCATGCAGTTCTCTGTCTTAGATCAATCACTCCAACAATGGGTGACAGGGCTACCTCCCGACTGACGTTAAAATACCACAGCGAGTACAAGAAGCAACGATGCGTTCTGACTCACGCAATCCCAACAACGAGAAAACGAAACGTGTTCCACACCCAAACCCACGGCACAACGCATGATTACCCTACCACACCGTTTCCCGCTCTCATGTCATGCTACTGATCCGTCGCACCTGGCTGCTGCCGGGCGGGGCGGGGCGGGGGCGGGGGCGGGGGCGGGGGCGGCCGCCGGACGGGCGGCGGGCGGCAGTGTGCCGACCGCGCCCCAGCCTCGCGCACCGCCTCCAGATCGATCCCGCACCGCCGTCCCTCGGAGAACCTCAGGTGAGCCCGCCCCTCGGAGAAGCAGCTCAGGTGAGCCCGCCCCTCGGAGAAGCTCAGGTGAGCCCGCCCCTCGGAGAACCTCAGGTGAGCCAGCCCCTCGGAGAAGCTCAGGTGAGCCAGCCCCTCGGAGAAGCTCAGGTGAGCTCGTACGCGACACAGCCACTGGCTGTGGTCCGGACAAGCCAGGTGCCACGCTGCCGGGTGAGTATGTATGTTGCAGCAGGGCGACATGTCAGCGTAGGGACACAGCGTGTGGATCACGGAACTCCTCACAGGAAACGCGTCTTTGTTTGCCGCAACAGAGCGAATTGACATCCTCCTGCAAGTTGCTTTCCCTTGGTTCTTTTATATTTCTTAATTTCTGTCCGGGTAGGATATTCCAGCCAGACCGACCGATGTACTACATAGAGTTGCGGAGCTTGCGAAATACTAGCGTCAATTTGGACTTTGTTTTGTTTGGGCCTCCGTGCATTTGCTGATCAAAAGAAATCTCCGGGGGGCCCCGAAGACTCCGACAGGCTTCGGGAGAACCCGGAAACTTCGAGAGGTCTCGGAGACTTCGGCGGTTTTCCGGTCATCGGCCACAGTCGGCGGCGGGTTTTGTTCATTGGACACTCCCCGCTGAGGTACACCATACACTGGCACCGCACATCCCAAGTCAACAGAGCGCGGCCCAACACAGACCGGCCCAAGGCAACAGAGCGCGGCCCAACACAGACCGGCCCAAGGTAACAGAGCGCGGCCCAACACAGACCGGCCCAAGGTAACAGAGCGCGGCCCAACACAGACCGGCCCAAGGTAACAGAGCGCGGCCCAACACAGACCGGCCCAAGGTAACAGAGCGCGGCCCAACACAGACCAACCCAAGGCAACAGAGCGCGGCCCAGCACAGACCAGCCCAAGCCAACAGAGCGCGGCCCAGCCCAGGCCGGCCCAAGGCAACAGAGCGCGGCCCAACACAGACCGGCCCTAGTCAACACAATGCGGCCCAGCACAGACCGGCCCAAGCCAACAGAGCGCGGCCCAACACATACCGGCCCTAGTAAACACAATGCGGCCCAGCACAGACCGGCCCAAGCCAACAGAGCGCGGCCCAACACAGACCGGCCCAGACCGGTCTGCGTCAACACAGCACGCTCAGTCTTCATTCATCACAGCGCGGCGGTGGTCTGGCCGAATACGGCGGCGGACAGGACGCAGGCAGCGGCGAGCAGCCAGCCCGGTCGATAGCGTCATGGTGGACAGGACTCCTCGATCGACCTCTACCGCAGCATCTCGCAACGGATACTCTGCGCAATGAGTCTAAGTGATGACTCATTGTGTGATGCTTCGCAAAATCAGTCTTAAGTGTTTACTCATCGTGATGCTTGGCGGAATGAGTCTTAAGTGGTGACTCATCGGCGGGAACCCTCCTCCAATTCCGCTGTCCGTCAGTATCCCCCCCCCCCCTCTCCCGCCATTCACCTCCGGGGCCATTGCCACCAGCAGCAGCAGCAGCTGCCGCAGCGGTTCGGTGCACCATCCTCGGACCAGCCCTGCCCAGCCCGGCCGCTCGTGACGAGCTGCACCCGGCATTAGCCACTTCCGGTGCGCGAGCGGCACCGGAAGCCGGTGTCTTCCGGTCGCCGGGCCCGCCGAGCCCGCCGGGCCCGCCGAACCAACCGAGCCCACCGAGCCCGCCGGGCCCAGCGGTGGCCTATGGAGGTGCCCTGAACGTAGATGGAGATGCTACGTCCGGCGGCAAACGCAGACTCACCGCTACGTTCATACGCAAGATGCACTTGCACGGAAATTGGCATTAGCTTCAGTTTGCTGTGAAATAAGGTTGTGTGAAACGTGCCGAGATTCAAGGATATGCCAAAGCAGTGCCGGTTCCTTTGGGTTAGATGTGCCCAAACTATGACGACGTGGCACATTTTCAGCATTGCCAAGCGACACCAATGATACATTACATCTTCGGTAACGACCAACGGAAGGTCCATCACCCAACACAAAGCATTATAAATGTCTGTCCACTGTCCCGATAAGCCAGTTCGGAATACATTCCCAGCTTCACCACTCTGAGAAGCAGCTATGCCTTGCTGCGCCTGTCCCCCTCTCTGTGGACGAGCACACCATTCCGCCGTTGTTCCCCATTCCACCATTCCGTCCGCCCGTGCCATTCCGCCTGTGGACGCGGCTGTGACCACAGCGGCCAGTGACCGGGCGGCGTCGCGCGTCATACAGCGTGACGGCGCCGCCCCCGCCCCCCGCCCCGGGGACGCAGCCGCCGCCGCCGCCGCCGCTGATCGGTAACAAACCCTCACATCCATCTGAGCGGCCGGCAGCGGCAGAGGATCAACATCGACACCGGCACCGACCCGCCGCAGCTGCCCGATAGTCCCACACTACAAACCACCTCAGACTGGCGCTACCGGCTACCATCGACAAAACGGTATCAACAAGCCGCCTCAGCACGCCATTCACGCGGCACATAACAAACAACAGATACATTTTCGGTCAGAGCACTTCGGGATTTGTATCAGAGTACCTGGAGATCCGTTAGACTACCAGAGACACTGCGCCTCGAGCGTTGCTCGACCGCGCCTCGGATTGTTGTTCGGCCGCGACTCGGACTGTTGCTCGGCCGCGCCTCGGGATGTTGCTCGGCCGCGCCTCGATGTTGCTCGGCCGCGCCTCGGACAGTTGTTCGGCCGCGCCTCGGACTGTTGCTCGGCCGCGCCTCGGACTGTTGCTCGGCCGCACCTCGGACTGTTGCTCGGCCTCGACTGTTGCTCGGCCGCGCCTCGGACTGTTGCTCGGCCTCGACTGTTGCTCGGCCGCACCTCGGACTGTTGGTCGGCCGCGCCTAGGACTGTTGCTCGGCCGCACCTCGGACTGTTGCTCGGCCTCGACTGTTGCTCGGCCGCACCTCGGACTGTTGGTCGGCCGCGCCTGGGACTGTTGCTCGGCCGCGCCTCGGACTGTTGGTCGGCCGCGCCTCGGACTGTTGCTCGGCCGCACCTCGGACTGTTGCTCGGCCTAGACTGTTGCTCGGCCGCGCCTCGGACTGTTGCTCGGCCGCACCTTGGACTGTTGGTCGGCCGCGCCTGGGACTGTTGCTCAGCCGCGCCTCGGACTGTTGGTCGGCCGCGCCTCGGACTGTTGCTCGGCCGCGCCTCGTCGCCCATTAGCGCTCGTCGAGACGAGACGCCCATTAATGCCGGCAGCGGCGCGAGGCGGCGAGGCGGCGGTGTCCTCCCTGCCTCCCCCTCCACGCAGGCCGCCGCCGGCAGTCGATCGGTGACCGCCGCCGGGTGAGCTGGCGTCGGAGCGGCGGCCGGTGTGCTGTAGTGTGTACTGTGACTGAACACTGACCACCGACCAGTGACCACCGACGCTGGGCTGCCAGAGGAGGTGTGTGCAGTGTGCGGTATATCTCGCTACACCTGCCGCCTGACAGTGTGAGTGTACGGCAGTGTGTGTATGTGCGGTATATCTCGCTACACCTGCCGCCTGACAGTGTGAGTGTACGGCAGTGTGTGTATGTGCGGTATATCTCGCTACACCTGCCGCCTGACAGTGTGAGTGTACGGCAGTGTGTGTATGTGCGGTATATCTCGCTACACCTGCCGCCTGACAGTGTGAGTGTACGGCAGTGTGTGTATGTGCGGTATATCTCGCTACACCTGCCGTCTGACAGTGTGAGTGTACGGCAGTGTGTGTGTGCGGTATATCTCGCTACACCTGCCACCTGACAGTGTGAGTGTACGGCAGGGTGTGTGTGCGGTATATCTCGCTACACCTGCCGCCTGACAGTGTGAGTGTACGGCAGTGTGTGTGTGCGGTATGTCTCGCTACACCTGCCGCCTGACAGTGTGAGTGTACGGCAGTGTGTGTATGTGTGGTGTATCTCACCACATCTCTTGCCTCAGTGTGTAAGCAGTTATAAACTTGGGATGTATCTAGTCACACCCGCCGCCTGACCCGCGCCGTACTGGTGCACCTCCTGCCCCCTGACCCGTGCCGTTCGTCCGCAGAGCCGCAGCGGAGCGCCATGTCCGGGGAGGAGGGCATCACCCAGGCCTGGCTGCAGACGGTGCTGGTCGCCTATCAGCAACGGGAGCGCGGCGCCGCCGCCACCGACGCAGATCCGCCCGACATCGACGACTACGAGATCAGCGCGCTCGACGCGCGGGACAGCGCGCTCAGTGACCTGCTCGCTATCCGGGTACGCTTCCACGGCGGCGGAGGAGGCAGCCAGACCGCCCGGCTGGTGGCCAAGCTCCTCCCCCAGGACGCCGTCAGCCGGGTGACCGTGCAGGAGGCCGGTTTCGACCGTCGCGAGATCGGCGTGTACCGTCGCCTGCTGCCGGACGCCGCCGCGTTCCAGCGCCGCTGTCTGGGCGCATCGCTGCCACCGTTGGCACCCGTCTGCTACCACGCCGAGCACAAGCCCGACTGCGAAAGCATCCTCGTGCTGGAGGACCTGCGCGCCAGTGGCTTCAGCGTGTGCGACTTCTCCACCTGCCTGACGGAGGAGCGCGTACGGCTGGCGCTGACCCAAGCGGCACGGCTCCACGCCACCACATTCGCGATGCGTGTGCGTGACGGTGTGGACCTCCTCACGAAGTACGAGTTTCTTCTGCGGCCGCAGGAGGCGGCGGCGCTGTACGACCACTTCCTAGGCCGCGGCCTGCCGCACCTCATCGACTTCCTGAAGGGGCTGCAACGTCCTGAACTAGCCAGCATCATCGCACGGCTCAAGACGTACGTCACCGACAACACGGCGCTCTTCCACAGCCTCGTGACGGCCAAGAGCCACCTCTCTGCCGTCACACACAGCGACTTCTGGTGCAATAACCTGCTCTTCCGCGATGCGCCCTCCGGCGGCGACGGTGACGGTGCGGACGCCGGCGCGCGCTGTCGCATCATCGACTTCCAGCTGGCGCAGGTCAGCACGCCGACCAACGACGTGGCGCTGCTGCTGCTCTCCTCGCTGTCTGCCGAGGCGCGGCGCGCGCGCACTGGCGCCCTGCTGCGCCACTACTGGGACGAGCTTACGGCGACGGCGCGCCGGTTCGGCGTCTGTCTACAAACCGAGTACGAGTACTCGCTGGAGCGGCTGGAGCAGGACTATCGGCGCAGTCGGAAGCTGGCGCTGCTGCTGTGCGCCGGCTCCGTGGACATGACACAGAGCTGCCGGCGTCGCGAGGAGCGGCTCGTCGCCCTACTCACTGACATGTTCGCAGAGGGCGTCTTCTAGCCACCGAGAGCGGCTGAGCGTCTTCTAGCCGCGGGGGCGTCTTCCTGCCGCCGAGGACATCTTCTGGCCGTCGAGGACGTCTTCTGGCCGTCGGGGATGTCTTCTGGCCGTCGAGGACGTCTTCTGGTCGTCGAGGACGCCTTCAGCAGAGGCGTCCACGACATGCCGGTCTTCTAGCTGCCTCAGGAACCGTGCGGTACGCAACAGACGGCGGCAGAAGCAAAAGCGCGCACGGCACGTCGGCCAGCGATACAGAGTGGCGACACAGCCGTCACATCACGGTCATGAAATCGGCCAGGACAGGACGTGAAAACCCAGTGCTGCGGCCACGGTGTCGCGCGGTGTGCAAGGTGGAGCTGGCAAACCAGAGGTGGAGCGCACAGACGGTTGGTGGTTGCCAGTGGACCCAATTCAGCGCATACACGGGCAGCTAGTTACCAATGGACCCGTTTCCAGCCGAGTGTGTTACGGAGTGGAGACCGGCGACACCGAGGACTCAGGAACAGGACCCGGTGAGAAGCGGCGAGCTCTGGCCCGGCGACACCGAGGACTCAGGAACCGGACCCAGTGAGAAGCGGCGAGCTCTGGCCCGGCGAGGACTCAGGAACCGGACCCAGTGAGAAGCGGCGAGCTCTGGCCCGGCGAGGACTCAGGAACCGGACCCAGTGAGAAGCGGCGAGCTCTGGCCCGGCCAGGACTCAGGAACCGGACCCAGTGAGAAGCGGCGAGCTCTGGCCCGGCGAGGACTCAGGAACCGGACCCAGTGAGAAGCGGCGAGCTCTGGCCCGGCGACACCGAGGACTCGGAACCGGACCCAGTGAGAAGCGGCGAGCTCTGGCCCGGCGACACCGAGGACTCAGGAACCGGACCCAGTGAGAAGCGGCGAGCTCTGGACCGGCGACACCGAGGACTCAGGAACCGGACCCAGTGAGAAGCGGCGAGCTCTGGCCCGGCGACACCGAGGACTCAGGAACCGGACCCAGTGAGAAGCGGCGAGCTCTGGCCCGGCGACACCGAGGACTCAGGAACCGGACCCAGTGAGAGGCGGCGAGCTCTACTGCACCGTAGTCAGCCACCGAGCTCCTGAGGTCATCACTCCAGCCGCTCGGAAATGCTCGGTGAAATACGGGCGTCGAACCCCATGCGTGTTGAGACTAGATAAATGTAACCGAAGCTGGAGACGTGTAGCCTCTGGCGGAGAGGGGACCAGTGCCGATGGAGCGTGAAGTCGTGGCTGACAGGGTATGTGTGTGGACCAGCGCGCCCGTCAGACCGAGTGCCGCCAGTGAGGTGTGATACGGCAATCGACATCGGCGTGTCGAGCGGGCGGCAACAGAACACGGCATCAGGCAGACCGAGCTGCGAGCCGTGAGTCGTGAGTCGTGAGTGAGGTCCATACCGGCTGCTGGCGACACACGATGGCGGTACGCGGATCAGCCCCGGGGCGCCCACCTACAGTGACCGGGAGCTTCCGTCAGACCGGGAGCGGAGTGGGAATACCTCCCAGCGGTGGGAGTGGTGCCCAGTCGCAATCAGTGCACCCTCACAGGACTCACAGGACTCACAGGACTCACGGGACTCACGGGACTCACAGGACTCACAGGACTCACGGGACTCACGGGACTCACAGGACTCACGGGACTCACGGGACTCACAGGACTCACAGGACTCACAGGACTCACGGGACTCACGGGACTCACAGGACTCACAGGACTCACGGGACTCACGGGACTCACAGGACTCACAGGACTCACAGGACTCACAGGACTCACGGGACTCACGGGACTCACAGGACTCACAGGACTCACAGGACTCACGGGACTCACGGGACTCACAGGACTCACAGGACTCACGGGACTCACGGGACTCACAGGACTCACAGGACTCACGGGACTCACGGGACTCACAGGACTCACGGGACTCACGGGACTCACAGGACTCACGGGACTCACAGGACTCACAGGACTCACAGGACTCACAGGACTCACAGGACTCACAGGACTCACAGGACTCACAGGACTCACAGGACTCACAGGACTCACGGGACTCACGGGACTCACGGGACTCACAGGACTCACAGGACTCACAGGACTCACAGGACTCACGGGACTCACGGGACTCACAGGACTCACAGGACTCACAGGACTCACAGGACTCACAGGACTCACAGGACTCACAGGACTCACAGGACTCACAGGACTCACAGGACTCACAGGACTCACAGGACTCACGGGACTCACAGGACTCACAGGACTCACAGGACTCACGGGACTCACAGGACTCACAGGACTCACAGGACTCACAGGACTCACAGGACTCACAGGACTCACAGGACTCACGGGACTCACAGGACTCACAGGACTCACAGGACTCACAGGACTCACAGGACTCACAGGACTCACGGGACTCACAGGACTCACAGGACTCACGGGGGCTGTTCCGAATGGTCCCGGCGTCTGTGCCAGCGATCGCGCCCTGTGCCAGCGATCGCGCCGGCGGTGCACTTTTGTGTCAGAAAATACGTGCACATATTTTCCGTACTCTCAGAGCACAGGTGATGTTTGTTTTCACTCACAGCATATGCCCATTTTATATCGTTCACCAGTGGCCAGACATCGTTATTCAGATCCACATGTCTGCGCAATGTGTTTTTCGTATTTAATTTTCCCTATAGCTTAGTTTCTCATGCAAAAGCATTGCAAACTTTATCCAGACACATATCGGCGAATAAACACTAGTGCGCTACACTGTTTGCAAACCCCCTTCTAGCCGTCCCCACTATGAAAGTGCCGTGCACGCAGAGTGGTCACCGAGCCATCCAGCGCCGAGTGCGGCTACACAACCTAAGGCCCGGTCGATTCCCATATAGAGCACAGTCGGTTGGAGGCGTCGCGCGTCCCCGGCTCTGCGGCGCTGCTGTCGGGTCACCGAGGACTCAGGAACCGCTCCAGTCGGAAACGGACGTAATAGGTGCCACCGCCGGCCCGACAGCGACAGATCGCTGCCGGGCAGGAAACGGAAGGAGAAGGGGAGGGAACGGGATCGAGTGGGAGGGGCGGGACAGAAAGCGAGGAACGGGACGGAGAGGGACGGAGAGGGACGGAGAGGGAAGATGACGGGACGGGAGGGGATGGGAAGGGACGGGGCGGGCAAGAGAGGGAAGGGGACGGGATGGAACAGGACGAAACGTGTCGGAACGGGGCGGAACGGGGTGGAACGGGGCGGAACGGGGCAGAACGGGGTGGAACGTGGTGGAACGGGGGGGAACGGGGTGGAACGGGGTGGAACGGGGGTGGAACGGGGTGGAACGGGGTGGAACGGGGTGGAACGGGGTGGAACGGGGCGGAACGGGGCGGAACGGGGCGGAACGGGCGGAACGGGGTGGAACGGGGCGGAACGGGGCGGAACGGGCGGAACGGGGTGGAACGGGGCGTGACGGGCGGAACGGGCGGAACGGGGTAGAACGGGGCGTGACGGGGCGGAACGGGGCGGAACGGGGACAGGTGCTGAGAAGTACCTAACAATAGCCAAGTAATATTGCTAACGAACATTCCTCGGGCTCAGTTGATGGGTAAGGTTTCCCGCAATTATTCACAATTCGATCATTAATTTGCTTCTACGTCAACCACCTGTTTTTCTTTCACCGATGGCGTATAAGGTTCAGCCACAACTGCCGACGACGCCTGTCCAATCGGCCGGATTCCAAACGTGACCGGACCTCACGGGAGCAGTGCAGCACACATCACCGCTCCGCCCGCACTGTGCCGGCCGCAATCGTTTTCGTCGGCTATTTTAAATGATGATGATGATGATGATGATTGAGGTTTACGGGCGCACCGACTGCCAAGCCATACGGCGCCCATAGGGGCTATTTTTTATCAGTATCAGCCGCGTGTATCAATATCGAGCCACCTCGAAACCCGGCACAGCAATAGAGCGGCCAGCCGGGTGGGCCAATATTGAAATATGAATCCGGAGAGCAGCCAAGCGGCGACAATTTCGCCGACAAAAAGGAGATAACGGATCACCGGTGGCATCCCACTGATAACACCGTACCATAAATGCAGGCCAACGAGCAGGGATCGTCCCGCAGGATTATTGTATAACAACACTCTGGCTCCTGAGAGTTTTGGTACAATAAATTACAATATTTTTACTCGGTCAGCTCTTCGAACTAATTGATAATGTGCAATCACATGATAAAAATGAGCCAGCTGTGTGTTCCAGATGATGTTTGGGCGTTTGGGCGCACAAACATGGTCCTTTGGAGTGAGCCTAACTCCAAACCACTGAAGATGTTGTTTGAAACGGTTCAGAACGGGTCGGATCCGCCAGTGGACCCGACACGCCGGAGAAAGCGCCGGGGGTTAGGTCAGTGTGCCAAAATTCAATTTTTGCTTGGGTGTCAGAGTGGAAAATTTTAGGCACAAGAGACCATTAGTGGAAAATTATGTAGAACAATGCAAATGGTACACTATTCATTTCTGTTTTGAATATGAAAAGTAGTAGTTTTTGATGAAACAAGGTTTTTTTAGTCAATAATTATGTCAGAATCAATATCACAATTCATAATTTGGGAGTGAAAAACTGACTTCTAAAATGGGGAGTGAGAGTGGAAAATTATTCCCATTTTGGTGTCATTTCCACCCAAATCGACCCGATTTGGAACACTGGGTTAGGTGCCTCGTAGAATGGTCATCCCAGCGATCAGTGGGTGACGTTCACCCAAATGGCGTAAGAAGAAACCAACCACTCCAGACTACAGACAAGACCACCTGAAACTTCACTCACTCCACTCCGAACCGAGTAACTCCACTCCGAACCGAGGAACAACCACGAGACCACCACTAATCACCGGCCTGTGTTCCTCCTCCACCACTCCTCTGAATCACACAGCGCCTCTACAGTCTACACCCACCACATCAACTCTGTGGACGATCTGTCACTCCATCTCACACCATCGCATCCATCCCCGGGCCATCCGACCGCCGCCACTCCGCCCAGAGGCTTCCGGGCCGTCACCAGCGACCGCTCCATCAGGGGAGCCCTGCCTCCGACCACCGCTCCATCAGGGGAGCCCTGCCTCCGACCACCCCTCCATCAGGGGAGCCCTGTCTCCGGCCAGCGACGGGGCGGTGTTCGGCCCGTCCTCCCCGGTTGTGCCTGTCGACCACCGCTCCATCAGGGGAGCCCTGCCTCCGACCACCGCTCCATCAGGGGAGCCCTGCCTCCGACCACCGCTCCATCAGGGGAGCCCTGTCTCCGGCCAGCGACGGGGCGGTGTTCGGCCCGTCCTCCCCGGTTGTGCCTGTCGACCACCGCTCCATCAGGGGAGCCCTGCCTCCGACCACCGCTCCACCAGGGGAGCCCTGCATCCGGCCGGCGACGGAGCGGTGCTCAGCCCGTCCTCCCCGGTTGTCTGTGGACGGGGCGGTGCTCGGCCCGTCCTCCCCGGTTGTCTGTGGACGGGGCGGTGCTCGGCCCGTCCTCCCCGGTGCTCGGCCTGACGGTGCCTGACGGCCTGTCGACCACCGAGTGATCGAGCTCACAATCTCCGCGGATGACGCCTGTTAAATCGATGCTGCCGTGTAGCGGTGGCGATGGCGGCGATGGCGGCGGTGGTGGCGGTGGTGATGGTGATGGCGGTTATGGTGGTGATGGTGGCGGTGGCGGTGGCGGTGGCGGTGGGTGGTGGTGGCGGTGGTGGGTGGTGGTGGTGGTGGTGGTGGTGGTGGTGGTGGTGGTGGCGGTGGCGGTGGCGGTGGCGGTGGCGGTGGCGGTGGCGGTGGCGGTGGCGGCGGCGGCGGCGGCGGCGGCGGCGGTGGCGGTGGCGGCGGTGGCGGCGGTGGCGGCGGTGGCGGCGGTGGCGGCGGTGGCGGCGGTGGCGGCGGTGGCGGCGGTGGCGGCGGTGGCGGCGGTGGCGGCGGTGGCGGCGGTGGCGGCGGTGGCGGCGGTGGCGGCGGTGGCGGCGGTGGCGGCGGTGGCGGCGGTGGCGGCGGTGGCGGCGGTGGCGGCGGTGGCGGCGGTGGCGGCGGTGGCGGCGGTGGCGGCGGTGGCGGCGGTGGCGGCGGTGGCGGCGGTGGCGGCGGTGGCGGCGGTGGCGGCGGTGGCGGCGGTGGCGGCGGTGGCGGCGGTGGCGGCGGTGGCGGCGGTGGCGGCGGTGGCGGCGGTGGCGGCGGTGGCGGCGGTGGCGGCGGTGGCGGCGGTGGCGGCGGTGGCGGCGGTGGCGGCGGTGGCGGCGGTGGCGGCGGTGGCGGTGGCGGCGGTGGCGGCGGTGGCGGCGGTGGCGGCGGTGGTGGCGGTGGCGGTGGCGGTGGCGGTGGTGGTGGTGGTGGTGGTGGTGGTGGTGGTGGTGGTGGTGGTGGGTGGTGGGTGGGTGGGTGGGTGGGTGGGTGGGTGGGTGGTGGTGGTGGTGGTGGTGGTGGTGGTGGTGGTGGTGGTGGTGGTGGTGGTGGTGGTGGTGGTGGTGGCGGTGGCGGTGGCGGTGGCGGTGGCGGTGGCGGTGGCGGTGGCGGTGGCGGTGGCGGTGGCGGTGGCGGTGGCGGTGGCGGTGGCGGTGGCGGTGGCGGTGGCGGTGGCGGTGGCGGTGGCGGTGGCGGTGGCGGTGGCGGTGGCGGTGGCGGTGGCGGTGGCGGTGGCGGTGGCGGTGGCGGTGGCGGTGGCGGTGGCGGTGGCGGTGGCGGTGGCGGTGGCGGTGGCGGAGCAGTTATCGTTGCCACACGACCGACTACCTGGTTATCGCGAGCCATCGATTGGTGCCGTGAGAGGACAGCTGAGCTGGCCGTCAGATGGTCTAGTTGCCGAGCTGGCTAAGTTGCCGTCCCGATCAACACACGGGGCAACAGATACGCCACTCACCGATCAACGCAGGGAAAAGACGGTCCACTGACCGATGAGACACAGACGGTCCACTGACCGATGAGACACAGGCGGTCCGATTACAACATACACAGGTCAACTGACCGATCAGTAGAGAGGCACAGACGGTCCAACCACTCACAGTGCCTTGCCTAAGTTGCGCGGATCGCATTCTTACGGTGCACATGCACTGTATTGCAGTACATTTTCCACTCCGGGTGGCGGCGCTAAGATTTTCGGGACTCCACCTACATGTATAACATTCCATGTCAGCGCAATGCTACAGCCAAGTCTTATTCCTCCGATAACGGAGACCCCCCCCCCCCCCCCCCCCCCCGTCATATTTGGCCAACCCAGCTTGGCTTATATTCGTCTCAGCAGTGGGGTGGTTACAAATTTGATGAACCGATCTGTCAGCGAGCCAGCAAAGGAAAGACACGGACCCGATCTCGGTCAATGCCATCACTATATCAGCAATGACCATTACCATTCGTCATCTTCCCCATTGATCCGCGTCATCATTGAGTACGAACCTCGCCAGCGGCTAGCGACAATACATTATTACCAATCTGACCAGCAGAGGAACAGAGCCAGTGCAGACCATCTGACCAGCAGAGGAACAGAGCCAGGGCAGACCAGCAGAGGAACAGAGCCAGGGCAGACCAGCAGAGGAACAGAGCCAGGGCAGACCAGCAGAGGAACAGAGCCAGGGCAGACCATCTGACCAGCAGAGGAACAGAGCCAGTGCAGACCATCTGACCAGTAGAGGAACAGAGCCAGGGCAGACCAGCAGAGGAACAGAGCCAGTGCAGACCATCTGACCAGCAGAGGAACAGAGCCAGGTCAGACCAGCAGAGGAACAGAGCCAGGGCAGACCAGCAGAGGAACAGAGCCAGGGCAGACCATCTGACCAGCAGAGGAACAGAGCCAGTGCAGACCATCTGACCAGCAGAGGAACAGAGCCAGGGCAGACCAGCAGAGGAACAGAGCCAGTGCAGACCATCTGACCAGCAGAGGAACAGAGCCAGGGCAGACCAGCAGAGGAACAGAGCCAGGGCAGACCAGCAGAGGAACAGAGCCAGGGCAGACCAGCAGAGGAACAGAGCCAGGGCAGACCAGCAGAGAAACAGAGCCAGGGCAGACCATCTGACCAGCAGAGGAACAGAGCCAGTGCAGACCATCTGACCAGCAGAGGAACAGAGCCAGGGCAGACCAGCAGAGGAACAGAGCCAGTGCAGACCATCTGACCAGCAGAGGAACAGAGCCAGGGCAGACCAGCAGAGGAACAGAGCCAGGGCAGACCAGCAGAGGAACAGAGCCAGGGCAGACCAGCAGAGGAACAGAGCCAGGGCAGACCAGCAGAGGAACAGAGCCAGGGCAGACCATCTGACCAGCAGAGGAACAGAGCCAGTGCAGACCATCTGACCAGCAGAGGAACAGAGCCAGGGCAGACCAGCAGAGGAACAGAGCCAGGGCAGACCAGCAGAGGAGCCAGGGCAGACCAGCAGAGGAACAGAGCCAGGGCAGACCATCTGACCAGCAGAGGAACAGAGCCAGTGCAGACCATCTGACCAGCAGAGGAACAGAGCCAGGGCAGACCAGCAGAGGAACAGAGCCAGGGCAGACCAGCAGAGGAACAGTGCCAGCGCAGACCAGCAGAGGAACAGAGCCAGGGCAGACCAGCAGAGGAACAGAGACAGGGCAGACCAGCAGAGGAACAGAGCCAGGGCAGACCATCTGACCAGCAGAGGAACAGAGCCAGTGCAGACCATCTGACGAGCAGAGGAACAGAGCCAGTGTAGACCATCTGGCCAGAAGGGCAGCTAGGGCCGGGAATGGCATCAGTCGTCCTACCCAGTCCGTTCTCCACTGCCTCTCGGCCAGCGGAGTTAGCGCAGGTCAACCCCGGGTCAGACCACACCACAGGCAGCCCGACATCCACACCCGCACCAGCCAGCGGAGTTAGCGCAGGTCAACCTCGGGTTAGACCACATCACAGGCAGCCTGCCATCCACCGGTGACGACCCGAACCAAACGTGAGACAACCGCAGTACCATGCATCTCTCCGTCAACAATGGGGAGAGACAGCAGATCGACGCAGCGTGCGATGCCGTCACATGTTGTACCCCCCCCCCCCCCCCCCCTCCACGTCCTGCCACAGGTATTCAGATTGTGGGCAGCGGGACGGGACGGATCGATAGCCGATTGTGCGCCGTGTCGCGTCGCGCGCCACCGCCGCCAGTTAATTTGTCCGTCCCGACTCCCGGCCGGTATCGGCAACCAGGAGGATCGATGGCAGACGGACATATACAGACGAGCACAGACGGAGACGGACACACACATACGGGCACAGACGGAGAGGGGCACACACATACGGGCACAGACGGAGACGGACACACACATACGGGCACAGACGGAGAGGGACACACACATACGGGCACAGACGGAGACGGACACACACATACGGGCACAGACGGAGACGGACACACACATACGGGCACAGACGGAGACGGACACACACATACGGGCACAGACGGAGACGGACACACACATACGGGCACAGACGGAGACGGACACACACATACGGGCACAGACGGAGACGGACACACACAGACGACAGCCAGGTCGGAGGCGACACACGCAGACGACAGCCAGGTCGGAGAGGGACACACGCAGACGACAGCCAGGTCGGAGGCGGCACATGCATACGACAGCCAGGTCGGAGGCGACACACGCATACGACAGCCAGGTCGGAGGCGGCACACGCAGACGACAGCCAGGTCGGAGGCGGCACACGCATACGACAGCCAGGTCGGAGGCGGCACACGCATACGACAGCCAGGTCGGAGGCGGCACACGCATACGACAGCCAGGTCGGAGGCGGCACACGCATACGACAGCCAGGTCGGAGGCGACACACGCAGACGACAGCCAGGTCGGAGGCGACACACGCATACCACAGCCAGGTCGGAGGCGGCACACGCATACGACAGCCAGGTCGGAGGCGGCACACGCATACGACAGCCAGGTCGGAGGCGGCACACGCATACGACAGCCAGGTCGGAGGCGGCACACGCATACGACAGCCAGGTCGGAGGCGACACACGCAGACGACAGCCAGGTCGGAGGCGGCACACCGCTGGACGACAGCCAGGTCGGAGGCGACACACGCATACGACAGCCAGGTCGGAGGCGACACACGCAGACGACAGCCAGGTCGGAGGCGACACACGCATACGACAGCCAGGTCGGAGGCGGCACACGCAGACGACAGCCAGGTCGGAGGCGACACACGCAGACGACAGCCAGGTCGGAGGCGACACACGCATACGACAGCCAGGTCGGAGGCGACACACGCAGACGACAGCCAGGTCGGAGGCGGCACACGCAGACGACAGCCAGGTCGGAGGCGACACACGCAGACGACAGCCAGGTCGGAGGCGGCACACGCAGACGACAGCCAGGTCGGAGGCGACACACGCAGACGACAGCCAGGTCGGAGGCGACACATGCATACGACAGCCAGGTCGGAGGCGGCACACGCAGACGACAGCCAGGTCGGAGGCGACACACGCAGACGACAGCCAGGTCGGAGGCGGCACACGCAGACGACAGCCAGGTCGGAGGCGACACACGCAGACGACAGCCAGGTCGGAGGCGACACACGCATACCACAGCCAGGTCGGAGGCGACACACGCAGACGACAGCCAGGTCGGAGGCGGCACACGCAGACGACAGCCAGGTCGGAGGCGGCACACGCAGACGACAGCCAGGTCGGAGGCGGCACACGCATACGACAGCCAGGTCGGAGGCGGCACACGCATACGACAGCCAGGTCGGAGGCGGCACACGCAGACGACAGCCAGGTCGGAGGCGGCACACGCAGACGACAGCCAGGTCGGAGGCGACACACGCAGACGACAGCCAGGTCGGAGGCGGCACACGCATACGACAGCCAGGTCGGAGGCGACACACGCAGACGACAGCCAGGTCGGAGGCGGCACACGCAGACGACAGCCAGGTCGGAGGCGACACACGCAGACGACAGCCAGGTCGGAGGCGACACACGCAGACGACAGCCAGGTCGGAGGCGACACACGCAGACGACAGCCAGGTCGGAGGCGGCACACGCAGACGACAGCCAGGTCGGAGGCGGCACACGCAGACGACAGCCAGGTCGGAGGCGGCACACGCATACGACAGCCAGGTCGGAGGCGGCACACGCAGACGACAGCCAGGTCGGAGGCGGCACACCGCTGGACGACAGCCAGGTCGGAGGCGACACACGCAGACGACAGCCAGGTCGGAGGCGACACACGCAGACGACAGCCAGGTCGGAGGCGGCACACGCAGACGACAGCCAGGTCGGAGGCGGCACACGCAGACGACAGCCAGGTCGGAGGCGGCACACGCATACGACAGCCAGGTCGGAGGCGGCACACGCAGACGACAGCCAGGTCGGAGGCGGCACACGCAGACGACAGCCAGGTCGGAGGCGGCACACCGCTGGACGACAGCCAGGTCGGAGGCGGCACACCGCAGACGACAGCCAGGTCGGAGGCGGCACACGCAGACGACAGCCAGGTCGGAGGCGACACACGCAAACGACAGCCAGGTCGGAGGCGACACACGCAGACGACAGCCAGGTCGGAGGCGGCACACGCAGACGACAGCCAGGTCGGAGGCGGCACACGCAGACGACAGCCAGGTCGGAGGCGGCACACCGCTGGACGACAGCCAGGTCGGAGGCGGCACACGCAGACGACAGCCAGGTCGGAGGCGGCACACGCAGACGACAGCCAGGTCGGAGGCGGCACACGCAGACGACAGCCAGGTCGGAGGCGGCACACCGCTGGACGACAGCCAGGTCGGAGGCGACACACGCATACGACAGCCAGGTCGGAGGCGACACACGCAGACGACAGCCAGGTCGGAGGCGGCACACGCAGACGACAGCCAGGTCGGAGGCGGCACACGCAGACGACAGCCAGATCGGAGGCGGCACACCGCTGGACGACAGCCAGGTCGGAGGCGGCACACGCAGACGACAGCCAGGTCGGAGGCGGCACACGCAGACGACAGCCAGGTCGGAGGCGGCACACGCAGACGACAGCCAGGTCGGAGGCGGCACACCGCTGGACGACAGCCAGGTCGGAGGCGGCACACGCAGACGACAGCCAGGTCGGAGGCGGCACACGCAGACGACAGCCAGGTCGGAGGCGGCACACGCAGACGACAGCCAGGTCGGAGGCGGCACACCGCTGGACGACAGCCAGGTCGGAGGCGGCACACGCAGACGACAGCCAGGTCGGAGGCGGCACACCGCTGGACGACAGCCAGGTCGGAGGCGGCACACCGCTGGACGACAGCCAGGTCGGAGGCGGCACACGCATACCACAGCCAGGTCGGAGGCGGCACACCGCTGGACGACAGCCAGGTCGGAGGCGGCACACCGCTGGACGACAGCCAGGTCGGAGGCGGCACACGCATACCACAGCCAGGTCGGAGGCGACACACCGCTGGACGACAGCCAGGTCGGAGGCGGCACACGCAGACGACAGCCAGGTCGGAGGCGACACACGCATACGACAGCCAGGTCGGAGGCGACACACGCAGACGACAGCCAGGTCGGAGGCGACACACCGCTGGACGACAGCCAGGTCGGAGGCGGCACACGCAGACGACAGCCAGGTCGGAGGCGGCACACGCAGACGACAGCCAGGTCGGAGGCGACACACGCAGACGACAGCCAGGTCGGAGGCGACACACCGCTGGACGACAGCCAGGTCGGAGGCGACACACGCAGACGACAGCCAGGTCGGAGGCGGCACACGCATACGACAGCCAGGTCGGAGGCGGCACACGCATACGACAGCCAGGTCGGAGGCGGCACACCGCTGGACTACAGCCAGGTCGGAGGCGGCACACGCAGACGACAGCCAGGTCGGAGGCGGCACACGCATACCACAGCCAGGTCGGAGGCGGCACACGCAGACGACAGCCAGGTCGGAGGCGGCACACGCAGACGACAGCCAGGTCGGAGGCGGCACACGCAGACGACAGCCAGGTCGGAGGCGGCACACGCAGACGACAGCCAGGTCGGAGGCGACACACGCAGACGACAGCCAGGTCGGAGGCGACACACGCAGACGACAGCCAGGTCGGAGGCGACACACCGCTGGACGACAGCCAGGTCGGAGGCGGCACACGCCGACGACAGCCAGGTCGGAGGCGGCACACGCAGACGACAGCCAGGTCGGAGGCGACACACGCAGACGACAGCCAGGTCGGAGGCGGCACACCGCTGGACGACAGCCAGGTCGGAGGCGGCACACGCAGACGACAGCCAGGTCGGAGGCGACACACCGCTGGACGACAGCCAGGTCGGAGGCGACACACGCAGACGACAGCCAGGTCGGAGGCGGCACACCGCTGGACGACAGCCAGGTCGGAGGCGGCACACCGCTGGACGACAGCCAGGTCGGAGGCGGCACACCGCTGGACGACAGCCAGGTCGGAGGCGGCACACCGCTGGACGACAGTCAGGTCGGAGGCGGCACACCGCTGGACGACAGCCAGGTCGGAGGCGGCACACCGCTGGACGACAGCCAGGTCGGAGGCGGCACACGCAGACGACAGCCAGGTCGGAGGCGGCACACGCAGACGACAGCCAGGTCGGAGGCGACACACGCAGACGACAGCCAGGTCGGAGGCGGCACACGCAGACGACAGCCAGGTCGGAGGCGACACACCGCTGGACGACAGCCAGGTCGGAGGCGACACACGCAGACGACAGCCAGGTCGGAGGCGGCACACGCAGACGACAGCCAGGTCGGAGGCGGCACACGCAGACGACAGCCAGGTCGGAGGCGGCACACGCAGACGTCAGCCAGGTCGGAGGCGGCACACGCATACGACAGCCAGGTCGGAGGCGGCACACGCAGACGACAGCCAGGTCGGAGGCGACACACGCAGACGACAGCCAGGTCGGAGGCGACACACCGCTGGACGGCGTGTGCAGTAGTGTGGAGTAACAGGTATAAACCCAGTCATTCAGACTGACTGGAGCAATTGGAACCCAAGGGTGAATAGCTGGCCTAAGTTGCCGTCTTCAAGTACCAAACATACATAATTGTAAGTATCTGGAGGATCTGTCATCATTACAATACTTGAGACAGATGTTCGATCCTGGTTAGAATAACAATGTACGAGCTGTCATAGAGATGGCATCCTGCTGCGTCTATGTTATAACTATTAACTACAATGGACGCGGATCAATCACACCAGAGCATAGGTAACACGCAATAGAGTCTACCCAGAGCAAATCGTTCACAGGATGATCTGAACGCGATGATAACGGGATACAAACCGTGAAACATGAGAACTGCGAACCAGCTGGTGCCGTCATCCAGGGTAACGTTAGCATACTTTTAGGACATGTTGGTGTGCGCTGTTTAGATTTAAAAAAAGCTTGGTGGTTGCAGTGTTGAGATTCTGTTCATTTAAGGTTGTTATTTTTGTAATTTCTGAGGTGGGTAAAGTTGCCCGAAATCAGCTAACTTTAGCCACCCCGCGTTACAGATCGGGTTTCTTGGCGATTTTCAGACAATGATCAACGATATTTCTGTTCCCATCGACCTCAACTAGGGAAAACCTTCCAATAAATACATGCACACACAAAACATGAAAATCTAGTGCTCTGATAATGACAAAATGTCAGAATTAGGGATGCATTTTTTTAGAAAAAAATAATTGTCGGTATCGGTATCGGTATCGGCAAGTCCTCGTAGGTATCAGCATGATATCGATACGACTCAAATTAGTATCGGCAGCGTTATCGATAAGCGCATGCATCCAGCGATCCTGCCATTTTCCTGGGTTTCGTGCTTAAAGCTGTACATTTTTAGCTGGTACGATGCGACAATGTGGTGTCTTATTACGCAGTGGCTTTGAACTATAAAAAATACCAAATCAAACAAGAATTATGAAACGCATTTCCGACCCAAGGGGCAGCATTTAAGACATCGAATCCCAAACCCGATTCCTACCACCAACCGGTCGTCATGGCGACGCCCCCCCCCCCCCGGGCGTCACCACCTGGGGGCCGTCGGCTCCCCAATACCGCTCCAGCCCTCCAGATCGGCAGGATTTTGACATTAGCCATATGGGAGCGGGGAACCAACCACTTGGCTGGCCCTCACTCCAAATTGTGTGGCGATGCGCCTGGCTAAAGTTACCCTGATGCCAACTTTAGCCACCCTCTCCACCTTTAGCCGCAGCTAGTCAAGGGGAACAAATAAATAGTGTAAAACTGAGTACTCATTAACGGTGGACGCTCTATGGGCTGCACCCAAGTATTTAATTTCATGGGGGCAAACCATGAATGCTTGGCCAGGGTACCATCAATTAGCGTTATTTTGTAAATAAATTTAAAAGGTAACTTTAACCCTATTTGTAACAGGGGGGCGGACCCCCCCCCCCCCCCCAGGTTTTTCGCATATATCTCCAGAACGGCTGGGAGCAGGCCATGCAATTTGGGGGACTTTTCCCTTTCCCAAAATAGATTTCCACATATGGAGTCAAAATTTTGAGTTATTAACCTGAACAGAGGCGGTTCCAGGGCACGGTTTGGGTGGGTTCTGCGGCGACTTTTGGCGATAATACGGAAATGCGATCTTCACGGTTTCTTCCTAACTGCCTCAAGTATGAAAGAGTTACATCGGTTTACGGTGATTGAAACAAGTGCAAATTAGTTGATGTTAATGAACTATCATAAAAAATTGCATGGCAGAGGCGGTTTCAGGGACTTGAAAAGGGGAGGTTTCCAGGAAGTATGCAACGCTTGGCGGGCAGTCAATATAGCGATGTAAGGGGCATTTCTAGCTATCAAGATGTAAAAGATAGCTTCTCCTTCCATTATTTGCATAATTTTGCATAATTAAAGAGGGGGTCCCCCTGTTACAAATAGGGGTAGCCAGGAGCCTGTTACAGATTAGAGTTACAGTAAAAACAAACACATTATTTCTCATTTCCAAAATAATTGTTGTCCAGCCAAAACCTGATCCTAAGAACTTGTAAATAACAGACGTGAGGTTCATATTCTTCGCTTTGAAACAGAGCGTGCACAATATTAACTTAAATTACGATCTTCCATTTGGCTGCAGTTACCCTGAATGACGGTACTTATTGTCGTCACCAATCTAATGAAAGCGCATGCGTCGCACAGAGTTCCAACTGACCGCAAATTAGGCACCAGTCATCTGAAGGCCGACCTATCCCCGATCAGTATTTGACCACGATTAATGTGACAATGATGCCCAATACGTCACGACTGTGTGTACCTGAATAACCACCACAGCATCATAACGACACTGTTCTCTCAATTGGCACAATGCCACTTCTGCTCAACTTCACATAGTGGACCGCGAGGCGCGAGCTCGTCACATGCCAGAAGCTGTCCAGTTGGTTACTCGAAACCCTTATTGGCGTCCACTCAAAACTGGCACTCGCCAGACCGCGCCCTTGCAATCAGAACAGAGTTCCTCGCCAAATCACGCCATCAAAATCAGACACAAGTCGCTCCTCAAACCACGCCCTCGAAATCAGACACGAGTCGCTCCTCAACCCTCACCCTCGAAATCAGACACGAGTCGCTCCTCAAACCACGCCCTCGAAATCAGACACGAGTCACTCCTCAAACCACGCCCTCGAAATCAGACGAGTCGCTCCTCAAACCACGCCCTCGAAATCAGACACGAGTCGCTCCTCAAACCACGCCCTCGAAATCAGACACGAGTCGCTCCTCAACCACGCCCTCGAAATCAGACATGAGTCGCTCCTCAAACCACGCCCTCGAAATCAGATGCGCATCACTCCCACTTTGCGCCGACTCGCTCGGCTCAGGACGAAACCTTCACGAAACCTCCGTTCGCCCAGACCGTCACACAGCCAGGACATCCCCTAAGCCTGTCGACACACCGGGTCCAACCCGTTGTCCCGAGGGCGTTACCCTCACATTCCACTGCCTCCCGACTACAGTCGTTAAAGAGACACTGTCTCTCTAAAGTAAAATGTGATATGTTAAAGAGCAATCGCATCTGATTAACACTATGAAGTCCGTTTTTCGAAATTCGCGCCCAGTCGCCCAATATCATCGTTCTAAGTTCGGTTTGCTTCCAGCCAATGACCTCGACGGGTCCGCTCACCACTACGCACCAACATCAATTAATTGCAGCGTTGTGCAACAATTGTAAATAGTTATATTTCTTGCTTAAGCATTCTGTCGAAATTTGTAATGTCAGAAAACATTTCAGGTCTTATTATGCCAGATTTAAGCCCAATAATTGGATAAAGTATAGATTAATTCCGAAGGGACAAGATTAATTCCGAAGGGATTTTGATTCCGACCGAGGTTTTGTGTGGCAACAACTCAAGTGCGCCAGATGCACCAGATTCGTTTCATGTAGTCAACAGGAACTACAATGCATAAGTGCTTTGCCGCCTCATCCAATTGTTGCAATAGCGTCAGCTGACGGTTGGTCAGATACAGTTAACTGGAACAAACGCTTCCATAATCCATATATGTAGTGGTGCTCAGAAATCGTAAACAGTTTTTAGATTCTTATGAAAAATGAAATAAATGATTGTTTTTTGTATTTGCGCTGCTTGGGTGAGCCTTTGAGAGGACGATTCAAAATCATAAGTAGTCCTTAGAACTTGTTTAACCCTATTTGTAACAGGGGGGGGGGCGGATTCCGCCCCCCCCCCTCATGTTTTTCGCAGATATCTCCAGAACGGCTGGGAGCAGGGCCATTAAATTTTGGGACTTTTCATAGAATTGAATACCGCATTTGGAGTCAAAATTTTGAGTTCTTAACCTGAACAGAGGCGGTTCCAGGGCCCAGTTTTGGGTGGGTTCGGAGGCGAAATTTGGCGATAATACGGAAATGCGATCTTCACGGTTTCTTCCTAACTGCATCAAGTATAAATGCGTTACATCGGTTTACGGTGATTGCAACAAGTGCAAATTAGTTAATGTTAATGAAATATCATAAAAATTGCATGGCAGAGGCGGTTTCAGGGGCTTGAAAAGGGGGGGGGGGTTTCCAGGAAGTATTCAATGCTTGGCGGGAAGCCAATAGAGCGATGTAAGGGGCATTTATAGCTATCAAGATGTAAAAGATAGCTTCTGCTTCCATTATTTGCATAATTTATTACATATAGAGTTTCAGGGGCGTGTTCAGGAACATGAAAAGGGGGGTGACTGGCATGGAGATGACGATATGCCAGCGATAACGGCGCAATAGACGTTTAGCTTATAATGATATATGCACATATGAGGCCAGAAAAGGGAATAAAGTCATTTTTGGCAGAGGCGCGCTCAGGAATGGAAGAAAGGGGGTCATATTATTGCAAGGAAACTAAGAGGCATGGGCGTACAATGACATAACATACTGCAGTTTTCGGATGAAACACGCACCACAGGCTACTCTACGAACGATTATAAGATAATAGGCGAGTCCAGGTAGGGTAAAAAGAGGGGTAAGCAATGTCAATTGAAGTTGTAAGTGAAATAGTCCCTGTTGACTAGTTAGTATCATAATAGCGGATAATATACTTTTCAAAATGTCTTGCGCCGCCCCAGTTTGGATCCTGGATACACCTATGATGAAGTGCAACATGCAAAAAGGAACTATCTACGATCAGTAACATATTTATAGTGCTGGATAGCAACTTGTCTGCGGTTAATATTTTTTCCCAATTTACCTCCCTTTTTCACTAACCTGGTACCGCCTATGGCAAAAAAATATGATGTATAACCGTTTTGTCTAATGTCACAATCACATACCATTTCATTTATATAAAAAAACATAAAAAATGGTTTTATTACGCATTTACTTCACCCCCATATTGAGTGACCTGCACACGCCTATGATTTTTGAATTTTCAAATGTCACCGTCATATATCAATATCCAATTCAAAGATCGATTCCTATTAGTTGTGTTCAAATCGGTCGATAAACATGAAAACTATGTCGGATCAAAAATACCACTAAAATTTGTGGTTTTTGCCCCCCTGTTGCCCCCCTATCCAAAATTTAGATATTTGTATTATTTAGAAATGTAGATCGTGTTGAGAAGAACCAAACACCGTTTCATTTTTGAAAATCGGACGGGTAGATCTCGAGATCTCCGGGGGGGGGGGGGGGCAGAATCCGCCCCCCCCCCCCCCCCACATAGGGGTAGCCAGGAGCCTGTTACAAATAGGGTTAAACCGGTTTTTGCGATATCATCCGATATAGGCGGTGTCCCTTTAACAAGACGCCAACGCGGCGGTCGGGAGACCCTGCTGCGGAACCCGTCCGTAGCCAGCAGCCAGTCCGTCTAACCCGTCTGACAGTCGATAGTTCGATACAATACCACCAGGGGTCGGGAGACCCTGCTGCGGATCCAGCCCGTAGCCAGCAACCAGTCCGTCTAATCCGTCTGACAGTCGATAGTTCGATACAATACCACCAGGGGTCGAGAGACCCTGCTGCGGATCCAGCCCGTAGCCAGCAACCAGTCCGTCTAACCCGTCTGACAATCGATAGTTCGATACAATACCACCAGGGGTCGGGAGACCCTGCTGCGGAACCCGCCCGTAGCCAGCAGCCAGTCCGTCTAACCCGTCTGACAGTCGATAGTTCGATACAATACCACCAGGGGTCGGGAGACCCTGCTGCGGATCCCGCCCGTAGCCAGCAGCCAGTCCGTCTAACCCGTCTGACAGTCGATAGTTGGATACAATACCACCAGGGGTCGGGAGACCCTGCTGCGGAACCCGCCCGTAGCCAGCAGCCAGTGCGTCTAATCCGTCTGACAGTCGATAGTTCCATACAATACCACCAGGGGTCGGGAGACCCTGCTGCGGATCCCGCCCGTAGCCAGCAACCAGTCCGTCTAACCCATCTGACAGTCGATAGTTCGATACAATACCACCAGGGGTCGGGAGATCCTGATGCGGAACCCGCCCGTAGCCAGCAGCCAGTCCGTCTAACCCGTCTGACAGTCGATAGTTCGATACAATACCACCAGGGGTCGGGAGACCCTGCTGCGGATACCGCCCGTAGCCAGCAGCCAGTCCGTCTAACCCGCCTGACAGTTAATATGTGTGCGGGGGTAGCTGATCAGTGGTCTGCCTTTCTAGCATTATTGCTGCCTATTCTCGACTCTCATGCTCCTCTGCAGCGCATCAAAATTCACAACCCTTCGGCCCCCTGCCTCGGACGCCACCTTGCGGCTGATGGTACAACGACGTGGACTTCTTGCCCAAGGTGTCAGGACTCCTGCTCTTCTTACCCTGGATAAGAAAGTGAAGTCTGCTATCCGACAGGACATGAGACAGGACATTGCCAGTAGGGTGAGAGAGCAGGGTCCTGCCACCATGTTTAGGAACATCAGACAAATAATTGAGGGCAAGAGGTCGACACAGAGAGGTGTGCCTGAGGCCACCCCCGACGAGTTAAACGAGTACTTCGTGGGGGTGGGCCCCCGAGTCGCAGGTGAGGTTCGAGCCAGGGGGGTGCCCCTTGAACTTCCGTGCTGTCTACACAGGGTTGGTGCCTGTGCTTGCTCTTTGAAACCCATGACTATTGATTCTCTCTGTCCTGTCCTCTTCTCTATGAAAAATTCAGGAGCTTGTGGGGCAGACGGCATTTGCATTAAAGTAATTAAGCTTTGTTCGAAACTATTGGCCATGTCATCCTACACATTCTCAACACCTGTCTCACATCCTGTGAATTTCCCGATATCTGGAAACATTCCATAGTACATCCTATCCACAAATCCGGAAGCCCATCAGATGCCTCAAACTTCAGACCTATTTCCATCGTTCCTGCCTTCCGAAGCTTGTCGAGAAGGTGGTCCAGCGACAGCTGTACTCGTACATGGCTGACAACCTTTTTTCCTCATCCCAGCACAGTTTCCGCTCCCGTCTCTCCACAGAAACCGCGCTCCTTACCGTATCCGATCATATCCTTGCCGCCACTGACCGCCTGGAACTCACTCTCTTCTGCCTCCTTGATCTTTCCAAATGCTTTGATGTGATTGACCACACAAAGCTTCTTTCCAAACTGCAAGCCTATTATATCGATCCTACCTGGTTTTCTTCTTACCTCCGTGGTCATACCCAATCTGTTTGTACTGCTGACGGGCGTGGCAACCGGCACCTTTCCAGACCCCAGCCCAATCCCATCGGTGTATTCCAAGGACCCTCTCTTGGCCCACTCCTCTTCCAGATATTTGCTAACGACCTGTCCCTCTTTGCCCCTGACGCGCACGTGGTGCAGTACGCTGATTATACCCAAATTTTGATATCTAGCAAAAAAAGACACCCTCCCGCAGCTCATTGCTACAATGGAACAGACATTAGACTCCTTGGACGTCTGGTTCCACTCCCACGGTCTGAAAGTAAACACAAGTAAAACGGAACTTATAGTCTGTGGTTCCCGTCAAAATTGTCGTGGCATGGCTCCCATTACTGTTCGGTTCCGCGAGGATGCAGTGCGTGAGGACCCCACCGTGAGGAACCTTGGCGTAGTGTTCGACAAGTACCTCACCTGGGACTCTCACGTTTCTGCCCTCGTCAAAAAATGAAACGGTATCCTCATCAGCCTGTCTCACGTGCGTCATCAGATCCCACCTGACCTTCTGCCCACCTTGGTCAATGCCCTAGTCATCTCGCTCGTTCGATACTGCCTTGCCGTCTATGGCAACGGGTCGGAGAAAAACACACAACACCTCCAAAAAATCCGGAACTTTGCGATGCGCGTTGTCTCCGGCCGTCGCAAATTTGATCATATATCGGACGTGCGTGAGGAACTGGGCTGACCTACTGCCCGTCAGCTCTACCAACAGCACTCTGTTAGTTTGCTTCACAAAATACGAGTTACTGGCGAACCGCAAGCTCTTGCCTCTCATATTCAGGCCAACTCTTCTCTTCGCTCCCGTTCTACTCGTCAGGACACTGATCTAGCTCTCCCGCGTGTGAGGACGGAGGCGGGTAGGCGGCGCCTCCTATACAGTATCGCGCAACTTTACAACTCTTTACCTCTGGAGGTCCGGAACTCGACTCTCGCGTCTTTTAGGCATGCACTGTGTAATCATTTAGCTGGGACTGGATGAATATGTACGTACGTACGTGTGTGTGTGTGCGTGTTGTGTGTATGGATGTATGCTTTTTATATTTTGCAGTATGAATGCTGCTTACGAGTGCCTTTTTAACATGTCTCACCTTTTAACGTTATCGACTCGACACTCGGAATAGCCATTTTATGTTGGAGTGTTTTAAATGTCAATACATACATACATACATACAATAGTTCCATACAATACCACCAGGGGTCGGGAGACCCTACTACGGATCCCGCCCGTAGCCAGCAGCCAGTCCGTCTAACCCGTCTGACAGTCGATAGTTCGATACAATACCACCAGGGGTCGGGAGACCCTGCTGCGGATCCCGCCCGTAGCCAGCAGCCAGTCCGTCTAACCCGTCTGACAGTCGATAGTTCGATACAATACCACCAGGGGTCGGGAGACCCTGCTGCGGATCTCGCCCGTAGCCAGCAGCCAGTCCGTCTAACCCGTCTGACAGTCGATAGTTCGATACAATACCACCAGGGGTCGGGAGACCCTGCTGCGGATCCCGCCCGTAGCCAGCAGCCAGTCCGTCTAACCCGTCTGACAATCGATAGTTCGATACAATACCACCAGGGGTCGGGAGACCCTGCTGCGGATCCCGCCCGTAGCCAGCAGCCAGTCCGTCTAACCCGTCTGACAGTCGATAGATCGATACAATACCACCAGCGGAAACTTCCTCTCATAGCAGACCAGCGCCCGCAAAGAATGCCAATCAGCGAGCAATCGCGTCTGGTCAGCTACCCAGGCACGCCCGTCATTGTTCTGGTGCTGAGAGGGGGCTCCTCCCTTCCCCTCCTCTTCGCTCGCCCCCCCCCCCCCCCCCCCCCAGGCTCGTTTCGCGCGTGGATGGCCAGTGGCCATCTAGTTGTGTGTTAAACACGTGTCAGGCCTGCCATGTTTCGGTATCCTCCCCGGTCTCAGCAGGTATCTGGAGTGGATACCCAAATGCGACGGGATATGTAAAGGGCGGCCTGCCTGCTGCCACCAGAACAAAGCGAAAACGAACAACCAGGTGTTTATATCTCAAACGGTGCACTGAGCTGCACTCGAGAAGAAATGAAAACTGGAGTGGTTGCGAGAACGGAATGAGGGCAACACTACTTTGCGTCGCTGAGCAGCTGCCGTACACGAAAGAAGCATAACTCAGCTAAAATGGAAGCCACAAAATTCGTCTGTACTCTGTACAAGGTGATCCGGCTACTCGGCCTGGATTGTGAGGCAGCTTACAACTTGTACAGCGGTCCATAGGACCAGAATACGGCTGTTTCTGTCAGAGCTAGAGTAACATCCGCTCCGGGAGGAGACTGACACACGCACACACGGCAGAAGGTGCGTGTGTGTGGGGGGGGGGGGGGGTGGAGAGTCGAGAGCCCAGAGGAGCTGCGTCGGACACGGCCCCCCGGCATACACGGCCCGGCGGACACGGCCCGGCGGACACGGCCCGGCGGACACGACCCGGCGGACACGAACTGGCGAACACGGCCAGGCGGACACGACTCGGCGGACACGACCCGGCGGACACGACCCGGCGGACACGACCCGGCCGACGACGGCCTGCGTCCCGCAGAGCCGTCCCGAGGACGTCCCGAGGACGTCCCGAGGACGTCCCGAGGACACGGCACGGGCTCCCTTCACAGGTGGAAAAACAAACTGACGAAAATGCTGCCAATTGGTTGAAAGTTTACATTTAATTATACGACCACAGCTAACCGAAGGTATGCACTAATCTATCAAAGGCTTCTCGGGACTGGCGGTGCGAGAGCTTACGATAACGATATACAAATAGCTTATGTTTGTTATTTATTTACGGCGCATGACTTCAAAGTTTCCGCTACTGCGTGGCATGTATTTTTCGATAGTTTCGCTTCCGTTTCCACTGCGTTTCTGGACCCGTGCCTCTGTTTTCCCTGTGTCTCTGGACCCGTGTCTCTGTCCCCCCGGTCTCTGGACCCGTGTCTCTGTCCCCCCGGTCTCTGGACCCGTACCTCTTTCCCCGAGGTCTCTGGGCCCGTACCTCTGTACCCCAGGTATCTGGGTCCGTACCTCTGTTTCCCCTGCGTCTCTGGACCCGTACCTCTGTCCCCAGGTCTCTGGACCTGTACCTCTGTCCCCCGGTCTCTGGACCCGTACCTCTGTTTCCCCTGCGTCTCTGGGCCCGTACCTCAGCCCCCCCCCCCCCCCCCTCCGGTATCTGGGCCCGTACCTCTGTCCCCCAGGTCTCTGGACCCGTACCTCTGGACCCCAGGTCTCTGGACCCGTACCTCTGTCCCCCGGTCTCTGGACCCGTACCTCTGTCCCCCGGTCTCTGGGCCCGTACCTCTGTCCCCCAGGTATCTGGGCCCGTACCTCTGTTTCCCCTGCGTCTCTGGGCCCGTACCTCAGTCCCCCCCCCCCGGTCTCTGGGCCCGTACCTGTCCCCCAGGTCTCTAGACCCGTACCTCTGTCCCCCAGGTCTCTGGACCCGTGCCTCTGTTTTCCCGTGTCTCTGGACCCGTGGCTCTGTTTTCCCCAGGTATCTGGACCCGTGCCTCTGTTCCCCTGCGTCTCTGGGTCCGTACCTCTGTCCCCCAGGTCTCTGGGCCCGTACCTCTGTCCCCCAGGTCCCTCGAATGGTACTCACCGCCAGCAGCACGCCGCCCCCAATCGCTGCGTTCCGACGATGCTTGCTTCCGGACCGGTAGCGCACGTAGATCTTCTTCCCGACCCAGACGGGGATACCTGCCGTTACGGAGGAGCTAGGGTCAACACGGGGTCAGGCACAGCACCCTACTCCACTTCGGAGCAGTCAAGGGGGGGGGGGGCAGCATAGGTACAACATGGCTGGGCTGTAGCAGCAAATAGAAGACAATGAGTATTGAGTACCCAAGAGACACACGAAGGTTCAACGGTACGTGTGCCTGAGCTTTGGGAGGTGGCCCTTTGTTTTAGCCGAAAATATGTCGCCCCCCCCCCCCCCCTAGACAGATAGCGACTTCCCGAGTCAATGTTTCTGTTCCGTGGTAGCAGCCGTGGACAACCAGAAAAAGCAATATATGTAAAAAAAACATGTCAATGAACACACAGATGTGCGACGAACCAGCAGTCTGCGTATGTGTGTGACCAGCAGTCTGCGTATGTGTGTGACCAGCAGTCTGCGTATGTGTGTGACCAGCAGTCTGCGTATGTGTGTGACCAGCAGTCTGCGTATGTGTGTGACCAGCAGTCTGCGTATGTGTGTGACCAGCAGTCTGCGTATGTGTGTGACCAGCAGTCTGCGTATGTGTGTGACCAGCAGTCTGCGTATGTGTGTGACCAGCAGTCTGCGTATGTGTGTGACCAGCAGTCTGCGTATGTGTGTGACCAGCAGTCTGCGTATGTGTGTGACCAGCAGTCTGCGTATGTGTGTGACCAGCAGTCTGCGTATGTGTGTGACCAGCAGTCTGCGTATGTGTGTGACCAGCAGTCTGCGTATGTGTGTGACCAGCAGTCTGCGTATGTGTGTGACCAGCAGTCTGCGTATGTGTGTGACAGCCCCATCATTATGGTGTGATTACTAGTCAGCTGGCTGGTAAGGGTCACGACCTTTCAGCCTGCCGAGTCTCCCACGATTACACCACTTACTGCCGGACACCTGGCCACCTGGTCACAGCGACACACCGGAGACAAACAACCCAGCTCGCCCGCCCGCTGAATGATGCAGGGGGCCGTGCGACCGGCGCCTCCCTCCTCCCTGCCTGACAGAATATGTCTGATGATGATTTGGAGCTTTATGGCGCCACAACTTCTGCGCTTATTTGGCGCCCCTGACGAGTGTCTCTGTCTGTCTGTCTGTCTGTCTGTCTGTCTGTCTGTCTGTCTGTCTGTCTGTCTGTCTGTCTGTCTGTCTGTCTGTCTGTCTGTCTGTCTGTGTGTCTGTGTGTCTGTGTGTCTGTGTGTCTGTGTGTCTGTGTGTCTGTGTGTCTGTGTCTGTGTGTCTGTGTGTCTGTGTGTCTGTGTGTCTGTGTGTCTGTGTGTCTGTGTGTCTGTGTGTCTGTGTGTCTGTGTGTCTGTGTGTCTGTGTGTCTGTGTGTCTGTGTGTCTGTGTGTCTGTGTGTCTGTGTGTCTGTGTGTCTGTGTGTCTGTGTGTCTGTGTGTCTGTGTGTCTGTGTGTCTGTGTGTCTGTGTGTCTGTGTGTCTGTGTGTCTGTGTGTCTGTGTGTCTGTGTGTCTGTGTGTCTGTGTGTCTGTGTGTCTGTGTGTCTGTGTGTCTGTGTGTCTGTGTGTCTGTGTGTCTGTGTGTCTGTGTGTCTGTGTGTCTGTGTGTCTGTGTGTCTGTGTGTCTGTGTGTCTGTGTGTCTGTGTGTCTGTGTGTCTGTGTGTCTGTGTGTCTGTGTGTCTGTGTGTCTGTGTGTCTGTGTGTCTGTGTGTCTGTGTGTCTGTGTGTCTGTGTGTCTGTGTGTCTGTGTGTCTGTGTGTATGTGTGTCTGTGTGTCTGTGTGTCTGTGTGTCTGTGTGTCTGTGTGTCTGTGTGTCTGTGTGTCTGTGTGTCTGTGTGTCTGTGTGTCTGTGTGTCTGTGTGTCTGTGTGTCTGTGTGTCTGTGTGTCTGTGTGTCTGTGTGTCTGTGTGTCTGTGTGTCTGTGTGTCTGTGTGTCTGTGTGTCTGTGTGTCTGTGTGTCTGTGTGTCTGTGTGTCTGTGTGTCTGTGTGTCTGTGTGTCTGTGTGTCTGTGTGTCTGTGTGTCTGTGTGTCTGTGTGTCTGTGTGTCTGTGTGTCTGTGTGTCTGTGTGTCTGTGTGTATGTGTGTCTGTGTGTCTGTCTGTCTGTCTGTCTGTCTGTCTGTCTGTCTGTCTGTCTGTCTGTCTGTCTGTCTGTCTGTCTGTCTGTCTGTCTGTCTGTCTGTCTGTCTGTCTGTCTGTCTGTCTGTCTGTCTGTCTGTCTGTCTGTCTGTCTGTCTGTCTGTCTGTCTGTCTGTCTGTCTGTCTGTCTGTCTGTCTGTCTGTCTGTCTGTCTGTCTGTCTGTCTGTGTCTGTCTGTGTCTGTCTGTGTCTGTCTGTGTCTGTCTGTGTCTGTCTGTGTCTGTCTGTGTGTGTCTGTCTGTGTCTGTCTGTGTCTGTCTGTGTCTGTCTGTGTCTGTCTGTGTCTGTCTGTGTCTGTCTGTGTCTGTCTGTGTCTGTCTGTGTCTGTCTGTGTCTGTCTGTGTCTGTCTGTGTCTGTCTGTGTCTGTCTGTGTCTGTCTGTGTCTGTCTGTGTCTGTCTGTGTCTGTCTGTGTCTGTCTGTGTCTGTCTGTGTCTGTCTGTGTCTGTCTGTGTCTGTCTGTGTCTGTCTGTGTCTGTCTGTGTCTGTCTGTGTCTGTCTGTGTCTGTCTGTGTCTGTCTGTGTCTGTCTGTGTCTGTCTGTGTCTGTCTGTGTCTGTCTGTGTCTGTCTGCGTCTGTCTGCGTCTGTCTGTGTCTGTCTGTGTCTGTCTGTGTCTGTCTGTGTCTGTCTGTGTCTGTCTGTGTCTGTCTGTGTCTGTCTGTGTCTGTCTGTGTCTGTCTGTGTCTGTCTGTGTCTGTCTGTGTCTGTCTGTGTCTGTCTGTGTCTGTCTGTGTCTGTCTGTGTCTGTCTGTGTCTGTCTGTGTCTGTCTGTGTCTGTCTGTGTCTGTCTGTGTCTGTCTGTGTCTGTCTGTGTCTGGCTGTGTCTGTGTGTGTCTGTGTGTGTATGTGTGTGTCTGTGTGTGTCTGTGTGTGTCTGTGTGTGTGTGTGTCTGTGTCTGTAAAGCCAGTCAGTCAGTCAGTCAGTCAGTCAGTCAGTCAGTCAGTCAGTCAGTCAGTCAGTCAGTCAGTCAGTCAGTCAGTCAGTCAGTCAGTCAGTCAGTCAGTCAGTCAGTCAGTCAGTCAGTCAGTCAGTCAGTCAGTCAGTCAGTCAGTCAGTCAGTCAGTCAGTCAGTCAGTCAGTCAGTCAGTCAGTCAGTCAGTCAGTCAGTCAGTCAGTCAGTCAGTCAGTCAGTCAGTCAGTCAGTCAGTCAGTCAGTCAGTCAGTCTGCCTCCATGTCCGGCAGCCCGCCCCCCCCCCCCCCCCCTTCATAACGGCCAGTCCCCTACACGTCACCCTGCCCACCATTCTGTCTGCATGCCTGCCCCACCTAGCTGCCTGGCTGTCTGCCCATATTCCCGTCTACCTATCCGTCTGTGCGTCTGTTTCTCTGCCCGTCTCCCCGCCTGCCTGACCGCCTGCCTGACTGGCCAACTCCCAGTCTCGCTGTCTCCCCGCCTTCCTCTCTTCCCGCCTGGCAGTGACTCCCAGCCTGGCTGTCTGGACAGCCCGTCAGCAGGCCGTCCGAGTGTTTCCCGCCCGTCTCCCGGGTTGTGCACGTACCGATGATCATGGCTGGCATGGCGATTCCGGCCAGCAGCGCCACTCCGACCGGCGCGCCCACCAGCGTGCCAAGCTGCCACATTATCTTCTTCTTCCGGCTCCACGGCTTCTTACCCCAGAACGTGCAGCCGGACGGACTGAGGAGAAACACGGCACGTCACGTCACGGCACGGCACGGCACGGCACAGCAGGTCACGTCACGGCACGGCACGGCATGACATGGCACGGTACGGCAGGTCACGTCACGGCACGTCACGGCACAGCACGGCAGGTCACGTCACGTCACAGCACGGCAGGTCACGTCACGTCACGTCACGGCAGGTCACGTCACGGCACGGCATGTCACACCACGGCAGGTCACGGCACGGCACGTCACGGCAGGTCACGGCACGACACGGCAGGTCACGGCACGGCACGGTGCGGTAGGTTAAGGTAAGGCATGTTACGGTACGATAGGTTAAGGTAAAGTAGGTCAAGAAAAGACAGGTCAAGGTAGGGCAGGTCACGGTGCGGTAGGTTAAGGTGAGGTAGGTTCAGGCAAGGCAGGTCAAGGTAAGGCAGGTCACAGTGTGGTAGGTTAAGTAAAATAGGTCAACGCACAGCACCACAGGTCAGATCACGACACAGCAGACCAGGTCAGATTACTGAAGGTGAGGTCACGGGAGGTCAGATCACGGCGGTCAGGTCACAAAACGACAGGTCAGGGCAGGTAACTGTACGGCACGGCACGGCAAGTCCGGTCATGGCACGGCAGGCCACTAAACGGCAGGTCAGGTCAGGTCAGGTCAGGTCAGGTCAGGCCAGATCACTGGCAGCAGGTAAGGTCCCGGCACAGCAGGTCGCATCACGACAGGACCATGCACGAAAAATGGGCCATATCAAATCATGTGACATTTGTCTACAATATGCATTCCTTGATGTCGCATTCCTTGATGGGGGGCCAACAAAAACCGGTCTTTACTAAACAACCAGCATCTGCACTGTTTAACACGAGAGTCCCAACCCTGTACTGAGAGTCCCAACCCTGTGCCGAGTCCCAACCCTGTGCCGAGTCCCAACCCTGTGCCGAGTCCCAACCCTGTGCCGAGTCCCAACCCTGTACCGAGAGTCCCAACCCTGTACCGAGTCCCAACCCTGTACTGAGAGTCCCAACCTCTGTACCGAGAGTCCCAACCCTGTACAGTTCCCACCCTGTACCGAGAGTCCCAACCCTGTACTGAGAGTCCCAACCCTGTACCGAGTCCCAACCCTGTACCGAGAGTCCCAACCCTGTACCGAGAGTCCCAACCCTGTACCGAGAGTCCCAACCCTGTACCGAGAGTCCCAACCCTGTACCGAGAGTCCCAACCCTGTACCGAGAGTCCAAACCCTGTACCGAGTCCCAACCCTGTACCGATAGTCCCAACCCTGTACAGTTCCCACCCTGTACCGAGTCCCAACCCTGTACCGAGAGTCCCAACCCTGTACAGATAGTTCCCACCCTGTACCGAGAGACCCAACCCTGTGCCGAGAGTCCCAACCCTGTACCGAGAGTCCCAACCCTATATTGAGAGTCCCAACCCTGTACCGAGAGTCCCAACCCTGTACAGTTCCCACCCTGTACCGACAGTGCCAACCCTGTACTGAGAGTTCCCACCCTGTACCGAGAGTTCCCACACTGTGCCGAGAGTCCCAACCCTGTACCGAGTCACAATCCTGTACTGAGTTCCAACCCTGTACCGAGAGTCCCAACCCTGTACCGAGAGTCCCAACCCTGTACCGACAGTCCCAACCCTGTACCGAGTCCCAACCCAGTACCGAGAGTCCCAGCCCTGTACCGAGAGTCCCAACCCTGTACCGAGTCCCAACCCTGTACAGTTCCCACCCTGTACCGACAGTGCCAACCCTGTACTGAGAGTTCCCACCCTGTACCGAGAGTTCCCACCCTGTACCGAGAGTCCCAACCCTGTACCGAGTCACAACCCTGTACTGCGAGTTCCAACCCTGTACCGAGAGTCCCAACCCTGTACCGAGAGTCCCAACCCTGTACCGAGAGTCCCAACCCTGTACCGAGAGTCCCAACTCTGTACCGAGAGTCCCAACCCTGTACAGTTCCCACCCTGTACCGACAGTGCCAACCCTGTACTGAGAGTTCCCACCCTGTACCGAGAGTTCCCACCCTGTACCGAGAGTCCCAACCCTGTACCGAGTCACAACCCTGTACTGAGAGTTCCAACCCTGTACCGAGAGTCCCAACCCTGTACCGAGAGTCCCAACCCTGTACAGAGAGTCCCAACCCTGTACTGAGAGTCCCAACCCTGTACTGAGAGTCCCAACCCTGTACAGACAGTTCCAACCCTGTACTGAGAGTCCCAACCCTGTACTGAGAGTCCCAACCCTGTACTGAGAGTCCCAACCCTGTACCGAGAGTCCAAACCCTGTACCGAGTCCCAACCCTGTACCGATAGTCCCAACCCTGTACAGTTCCCACCCTGTACCGAAAGTCCCAACCCTGTATAGGGAGTCCCAACCCTGTACTGAGAGTCCCAACCCTGTTCCGAGAGTCCAAACCCTGTACCGAGTCCCAACCCTGTACCGAGAGTCCCAACCCTGTACCGAGAGTCCCAACCCTGTACCGAGAGTCCCAACCCTGTACCGAGTCCCAACCCCTGTACCGAGAGTCCCAACCCTGTACAGACAGTTCCCACCCTGTACCGAGAGACCCAACCCTGTGCCGAGTCCCAACCCTGTACCGAGAGTCCCAACCCTATATTGAGAGTCCCAACCCTGTACCGAGAGTCCCAACCCTGTACAGTTCCCACCCTGTACCGACAGTGCCAACCCTGTACTGAGAGTTCCCACCCTGTACCGAGAGTTCCCACACTGTGCCGAGAGTCCCAACCCTGTACCGAGTCACAACCCTGTACTGAGTTCCAACCCTGTACCGAGAGTCCCAACCCTGTACCGAGAGTCCCAACCCTGTACCGACAGTCCCAACCCTGTACCGAGTCCCAACCCAGTACCGAGAGTCCCAGCCCTGTACCGAGAGTCCCAACCCTGTACCGAGTCCCAACCCTGTACAGTTCCCACCCTGTACCGACAGTGCCAACCCTGTACTGAGAGTTCCCACCCTGTACCGAGAGTTCCCACCCTGTACCGAGAGTCCCAACCCTGTACCGAGTCACAACCCTGTACTGCGAGTTCCAACCCTGTACCGAGAGTCCCAACCCTGTACCGAGAGTCCCAACCCTGTACCGAGAGTCCCAACTCTGTACCGAGAGTCCCAACCCTGTACAGTTCCCACCCTGTACCGACAGTGCCAACCCTGTACTGAGAGTTCCCACCCTGTACCGAGAGTTCCCACCCTGTACCGAGAGTCCCAACCCTGTACCGAGTCACAACCCTGTACTGAGAGTTCCAACCCTGTACCGAGAGTCCCAACCCTGTACCGAGAGTCCCAACCCTGTACAGAGAGTCCCAACCCTGTACTGAGAGTCCCAACCCTGTACTGAGAGTCCCAACCCTGTACAGACAGTTCCAACCCTGTACTGAGAGTCCCAACCCTGTACTGAGAGTCCCAACCCTGTACTGAGAGTCCCAACCCTGTACCGAGAGTCCAAACCCTGTACCGAGTCCCAACCCTGTACCGATAGTCCCAACCCTGTACAGTTCCCACCCTGTACCGAAAGTCCCAACCCTGTACAGGGAGTCCCAACCCTGTACTGAGAGTCCCAACCCTGTTCCGAGAGTCCAAACCCTGTACCGAGTCCCAACCCTGTACCGAGAGTCCCAACCCTGTACCGAGAGTCCCAACCCTGTACCGAGAATCCCAACCCTGTACCGAGTCCCAACCCCTGTACCGAGAGTCCCAACCCTGTACCGTGTCCCAACCCTGTACAGAGAGTCCAAACCCTGTACCGAGTCCCAACCCTGTACCGAGTCCCAACCCTGTACCGAGTCCCAACCCTGTACCGAGTCCCAACCCTGTACCGAGAGTCCCAACCCTGTACCGAGAGTCCCAACCCTGTACCGAGAGTCCCAACCCTGTACCGAGAGTCCCAACCCTGTACCGAGAGTCCCAACCCTGTACCGAGAGTCCCAACCCTGTACCGAGAGTCCCAACCCTGTACCGAGAGTCCCAACCCTGTACCGAGAGTCCCAACCCTGTACCGAGAGTCCCAACCCTGTACCGAGTCCCAACCCTGTACAGTTCCCACCCTGTACCGACAGTGCCAACCCTGTACTGAGAGTTCCCACCCTGTACCGAGAGTTTCCACACTGTACCGAGAGTCCCAACCCTGTACCGAGAGTCCCAACCCTGTACTGAGTTCCAACCCTGTACCGAGAGTCCCAACCCTGTACCGAGAGTCCCAACCCTGTACCGAGAGTCCCAACCCTGTACCGAGAGTCCCAACCCTGTACAGAAAGACCCAACCCTGTACTGAGAGTCCCAACCCTGTACTGAGAGTCCCAACCCCTGTACCGAGAGTCCCAACCCTGTACTGAGTGTCCCAACCCTGTACAGACAGTTCCAACCCTGTACTGAGAGTCCAGACCCTGTACTGAGAGTCCAGACCCTGTACTGAGAGTCCCAACCCTGTACTGAGAGTACTGAGAGTCCCAACCCTGTACCGAGAGTCCCAACCCTGTACCGAGAGTCCCAACCCTGTACTGAGAGTCCCAACCCTGTACCGAGAGTCCCAACCCTGTACTGAGAGTCCCAACCCTGTACCGAGAGTCCCAACCCTGTACCGAGAGTCCCAACCCTGTACCGAGAGTCCCAACCCTGTACTGTGTCCCAACCCTGTACAGACAGTTCCAACCCTGTACTGAGAGTCCAGACCCTGTACTGAGAGTCCAGACCCTGTACTGAGAGTCCCAACCCTGTACTGAGAGTACTGAGAGTCCCAACCCTGTACCGAGAGTCCCAACCCTGTACCGAGAGTCCCAACCCTGTACTGAGAGTCCCAACCCTGTACCGAGAGTCCCAACCCTGTACTGAGAGTCCCAACCCTGTACCGAGAGTCCCAACCCTGTACCGAGAGTCCCAACCCTGTACCGAGTCCCAACCCTGTACTGAGAGTCCCAACCCTGTACCGAGAGTCCCAACCCTGTACGGAGAGTCCTAACCCTGTACCGAGAGTCCCAACCCTGTACCGAGAGTCCCAACCCTGTACTGAGAGTCCCAACCCTGTACCGAGTCCCAACCCTGTACTGAGTCCCAACCCTGTACCGAGAGTCCCCACCCTGTACCGAGAGTCCCCACCCTGTACCGAGAGTCCCCACCCTGTACCGAAAGTCCCAACCCTGTACAGAGTCCCAACCATGTACCGAGAGTCCAAATCCTGTACCGAGTCACAACCCTGTACTGAGAGTTCCAACCCTGTACCGAGAGTCCCAACCCTGTACCGAGAGTCCCAACCCTGTACCGAGAGTCCCAACTCTGTACCGAGAGTCCCAACCCTGTACAGTTCCCACCCTGTACCGACAGTGCCAGCCCTGTACTGAGAGTTCCCACCCTGTACCGAGTCCCAACCCTGTACCGAGAGTCCCAACCCTGTACCGAGAGTCCCAACCCTGTACCGAGAGTCCCAACCCTGTACCGAGAGTCCCAACCCTGTACCGAGAGTCCCAACCCTGTACCGAGAGTCCCAACCCTGTACAGAGAGTCCCAACCCTGTACAGAGAGTCCCAACCCTGTACTGAGTCCCAACCCTGTACAGACAGTTCCAACCCTGTACTGAGAGTCCAGACCCTGCACTGAGAGTCCCAACCCTGTACTGAGAGTCCCAACCCTGTACCGAGAGTCCCAACCCTGTACCGAGAGTCCCAACCCTGTACTGAGTCCCAACCCTGTACCGAGAGTCCAAACCCTGTACCGAGTCCCAACCCTGTACCGATAGTCCCAACCCTGTACAGTTCCCACCCTGTACCGAGAGTCCCAACCCTGTACAGAGAGTCCCAACTCTGTACTGAGAGTCCCAACCCTGTTCCGAGAGTCCAAACCCTGTACCGAGTCCCAACCCTGTACCGAGAGTCCCAACCCTGTACCGAGAGACCCAACCCTGTACCGAGAGTCCCAACCCTGTACCGAGTCCCAACCCCTGTACCGAGAGTCCCAACCCTGTACCGAGTCCCAACCCTGTACAGAGAGTCCAAACCCTGTACCGAGTCCCAACCCTGTACCGAGAGTCCCAACCCTGTACCGAGTCCCAACCCTGTACCGAGAGTCCCAACCCTGTACCGAGAGTCCCAACCCTGTACCGAGAGTCCCAACCCTGTACCGAGAGTCCCAACCCTGTACCGAGAGTCCCAACCCTGTACAGTTCCCACCCTGTACCGACAGTGCCAACCCTGTACTGAGAGTTCCCACCCTGTACCGAGAGTTCCCACACTGTACCGAGAGTCCCAACCCTGTACCGAGTCACAACCCTGTACTGAGTTCCAACCCTGTACCGAGAGTCCCAACCCTGTACCGAGAGTCCCAACCCTGTACCGAGAGTCCCAACCCTGTACCGAGAGTCCCAACCCTGTACCGAGAGTCCCAACCCTGTACCGAGAGTCCCAACCCTGTACAGAAAGACCCAACCCTGTACTGAGAGTCCCAACCCCTGTACCGAGAGTCCCAACCCTGTACTGAGTGTACCAACCCTGTACAGACAGTTCCAACCCTGTACTGAGAGTCCAGACCCTGTACTGAGAGTCCAGACCCTGTACTGAGAGTCCCAACCCTGTACTGAGAGTACCGAGAGTCCCAACCCTGTACCGAGAGTCCCAACCCTGTACCGAGAGTCCCAACCCTGTACTGAGAGTCCCAACCCTGTACCGAGAGTCCCAACCCTGTACGGAGAGTCCTAACCCTGTACCGAGAGTCCCAACCCTGTACCGAGAGTCCCAACCCTGTACCGAGAGTCCCAACCCTGTACTGAGAGTCCCAACCCTGTACCGAGAGTCCCACCCTGTACTGAGTCCCAACCCTGTACCGAGAGTCCCCACCCTGTACCGAGAGTCCCCACCCTGTACCGAGAGTCCCAACCCTGTACAGAGTCCCAACCCTGTACCGAGAGTCCAAACCCTGTACCGAGAGTCCCAACCCTGTACCGAGAGTCCCAACCCTGTACTGAGAGTCCCAACCCTGTACCGAGAGTCCCCACCCTGTACCGAGAGTCCCCACCCTGTACCGAGAGTCCAAACCCTGTACCGAGAGTGCAGACCCTGTGCCGACAGCCCCTCAGCAGCTGAGCGGCGGCTCTGCCCACCTGAGATAGTGCAGGTCGGATATCTCCTGCATGCAGAGCCAGCAGAATTCGGCGCCACACAAACCGCACGTCATGTGATTGCAGGAGCCGTCGTCCATCTTCACGATCACGATCCGGCAACGAGGACAGTTTTTGATGTTGTCACCTGCAGGTGGACAAGGGGGGAGCAGAAGGGGGCGGTCAGTCGGGGAGGGGCAGCTGTTGATGAGGAGGGGGGGGGGACCCAATCAGGGTTGGTGCTTGTTGCTATCCTGCATTTCAGCTGAGATATAACCTCAGTCCATACGCTGGGTATGTTGTTGTTTGTTAATTGGGGGTTTTAGGGCGCGAAAACTGCTAGCCTGCTAGGTTATTTTGCGCCCGCTGGGAATGTTGTGGATTTGTACCATTTCTATAGACGCATATCTGAAGGTAAATGCTGAACTGACCCTGTACTTCTCTGCAACGAAGGTTATGGAGGCCAGGGATCCCCTTCTGTCCCCCCTCGTCTGCCCCCGGGTGGAAGACAACGGTGTTTTAGTAACACGTAGTAAGAGTCGCGTCTGCCTGACACATTACAAGAAACACCGTTTTTCTAGTGATGATTATTTGGGCTCCGGGCACCACAGCTGCTGATATGGTTCCAGTGCCTTAATTTTCTTAAGACCTAGCCTGGCAGGCACTGCGACGTCCAGCGGCGAATGGGCCCCACAAAGCGCACCACCTTTCTGAACAGCAACATAAAACAGGGCTGCCTCTGTCCACTTCATGGGGACTGTGACGTCACCACTGCAGTGTGGTGGGCACTGGGCATCCACCCGGAGACAATCCAAGGAATATGCTTCCGTTCTTGTTCTGTCAGGGCGCAAAGCCTCACTATGTCCAAACGTCTGGCCAGATAATGTGTGAAGCACAATCTAGAACGCCACAATGCCAGTTACACGTGTCGACCCTCCCGCCGGCGCGGGCGCGGGCGCGGGCGCGGGCGCGGGCGCGGGCGCGTGCGCGGCTGCGCGCTGCCCCGCGCCGCTCATGTGGTGAGGTTATGCGATTTCAGTTCGCCCCATGACTGCCGTGGGTGTACAGCGGCCATCCGTACCGCTCAGTGAGCTGGTGGGCGACTGCTGGCCGGTGTTCGGTCGGAACTGCGCCAGCCGCTCGGAGCGCGCCGCGTCGCACGTCTGATTCGGGTGCCACTCGGCCTGGCAGTGGTAGCAGAACGAGGCGCTGCAGCCGGGCCGACCGCACTCCAGCCGCGGACAGCTGGCGCAGCCGGCCGCGATCACCGCGTACCTGGAGACAGGGTCAGACGGGTCAGACGGGTCAGACGGGTCAGACAGGTCAGACAGGTCAGACAGGGTCAGACAGGGTCAGACGGGTCAGACGGCGCAGCCGGCCACGATTACCGCGTACCTGGAGACAGGGTCAGACAAGGTCAGACGGGTCAGACGGGTCAGACGGGTCAGACGGGTCAGACGGGTCAGACGGGTCAGACGGGTCAGACAGGTCAGACAGGTCAGACGGGTCAGACGGGTCAGCCGGGTCAGCCGGCCACGATTACCGCGTACCTGGAGACAGGGTCAGACAAGGTCAGACGGGTCAGACGGGTCAGACGGGTCAGACGGGTCAGACGGGTCAGACGGGTCAGACGGGTCAGACGGGTCAGACGGGTCAGACGGGTCAGACGGGTCAGACGGGTCAGACGGGTCAGACGGGTCAGACGGGTCAGACGGGTCAGACGGGTCAGACGGGTCAGCCGGGTCAGACGGGTCAGACGGGTCAGACGGGTCAGACGGGTCAGACGGGTCAGACGGGTCAGACGGGTCAGACGGGTCAGACGGGTCAGACGGGTCAGACGGGTCAGACGGGTCAGACGGGTCAGACGGGTCAGACGGGTCAGACGGGTCAGACGGGTCAGACGGGTCAGACGGGTCAGACGGGTCAGACGGGTCAGACGGGTCAGACGGGTCAGACGGGTCAGACGGGTCAGACGGGTCAGACGGGTCAGACGGGTCAGACGGGTCAGACGGGTCAGACGGGTCAGACGGGTCAGACGGGTCAGACGGGTCAGACGGGTCAGCCGGGTCAGACGGGTCAGACGGGCCAGACGGGTCAGACGGGTCAGACGGGTCAGACGGGTCAGACGGGGCAGACGGGGCAGACAGGTCAGACAGGTCAGACAGGTTAGACAGGGTCGGGCGGGTCAGACAGAGTCGGGCAGGTCAGACAGGGTCGGGCAGGTCAGACAGGGTCGGGCAGGTCAGCCAGGGTCGGGCGGGTCAGACGGGTCAGAAGGCCGTGATCACCGCGTACCTGGCAAACATACGGGTGAGGTCAGATAAGGTCACGTGACAGGTCAAGTCTCGTGTGTAAGTCGGCGCTGCAGTACAGCTCTCGGCTCATATCCTCCTTCTCAGCGCTGCAGTACAGCAGCTCTCGGCTCATATCCTCCTCAGCGCTGCAGTACAGCTCTCGGCTCATATCCTCCTTCTCAGCGCTGCAGTACAGCAGCTCTCGGCTCATATCCTCCTTCTCAACGCTGCAGTACAGCTCTCGGCTCATATCCTCCTCAGCGCTGCAGTACAGCTCTCGGCTCATATCCTCCTTCTCAGCGCTGCAGTACAGCTATCGGTTCATATCCTCCTTCTCAGCGCTGCAGTACAGCTCTCAGCTCACATCCTCCTTCTCAGCGCTGCAGTACAGCTCTCGGCTCATATCCTCCTTCTCAGCGCTGCAGTACAGCTCTCGGCTCACATCCTCCTTCTCAGCGCTGCAGTACAGCTCTCGGCTCATATCCTCCTTATCAGCGCTGCAGTACAGCTCTCGGCTCATATCCTCCTCAGCGCTGCAGTACAGCTCTCGGCTCATATCCTCCTTCTCAGCGCTGCAGTACAGCTCTCGGCTCATATCCTCCTTCTCAGCGCTGCAGTACAGCTCTCCGCTGATATCCTCCTTTTCAGCGCTGCAGTACAGCTCTCGGCTCACATCCTCCTTCTCAGCGCTGCAGTACAGCTCTCGGCTCATATCCTCCTTCTCAGCGCTGCAGTACAGCTCTCGGCTGATATCCTCCTTCTCAGCGCTGCAGTACAGCTCTCGGCTCATATCCTCCTCAGCGCTGCAGTAAAGCTCTCGGCTCATATCCTCAGTATCAGCGCTGCAGTACAGCTCTCGGCTCATATCCTCCTCAGCGCTGCAGTACAGCTCTCGGCTCATATCCTCCTTCTCAGCGCTGCAGTACAGCTCTCGGCTCATATCCTCCTTCTCAGCGCTGCAGTACAGCTCTCGGCTCATATCCTCCTTCTCAGCGCTGCAGTACAGCTCTCGGCTCATATCCTCCTCAGCGCTGCAGTACAGCTCTCGGCTCATATCCTCAGTATCAGCGCTGCAGTACAGCTCTCGGCTCATATCCTCCTTCTCAGCGCTGCAGTACAGCTCTCGGCTCATATCCTCCTTCTCAGCGCTGCAGTACAGCTCTCGGCTCATATCCTCCTCAGCGCTGCAGTACAGCTCTCGGCTCATATCCTCCTCAGCGCTGCAGTACAGCTCTCGGCTCACATCCTCCTTCTCAGCGCTGCAGTACAGCTCTCGGCTCATATCCTCCTTCTCAGCGCTGCAGTACAGCTATCGGCTCATATCCTCCTTCTCAGCGCTGCAGTACAGCTCTCGGCTCATATCCTCCTTCTCAGCGCTGCAGTACAGCTCTCGGCTCATATCCTCCCCAGCGCTGCAGTACAGCTCTCGGCTCACATCCTCCTTCTCAGCGCTGCAGTACAGCTCTCGGCTCACATCCTCCTTATCAGCGCTGCAGTACAGCTCTCGGCTCATATCCTCCTCAGCGCTGCAGTACAGCTCTCGGCTCATATCCTCCTTCTCAGCGCTGCAGTACAGCTCTCGGCTCATATCCTCCTCAGCGCTGCAGTACAGCTCTCGGCTCACATCCTCCTCAGCGCTGCAGTACAGCTCTCGGCTCACATCCTCCTCAGCGCTGCAGTACAGCTCTCGGCTCATATCCTCCTTCTCAGCGCTGCAGTACAGCTCTCGGCTCATATCCTCCTTCTCAGCGCTGCAGTACAGCTCTCGGCTCATATCCTCCTTCTCAGCGCTGCAGTACAGCTCTCGGCTCACATCCTCCTTCTCAGCGCTGCAGTACAGCTCTCGGCTCACATCCTCCTCAGCGCTGCAGTACAGCTCTCGGCTCATATCCTCCTTCTCAGCGCTGCAGTACAGCTCTCGGCTCATATCCTCCTTCTCAGCGCTGCAGTACAGCTCTCGGCTCATATCCTCCTTCTCAGCGCTGCAGTACAGGTCTCGGCTGATATCCTCAGTATCAGCGCTGCAGTACAGCAGCTCTCGGCTCATATCCTCCTTCTCAGCGCTGCAGTACAGCTCTCGGCTGATATCCTCAGTATCAGGTAGTATGTACGATGTAAAGTGCGTACCAGCCGCACGTGATCATTTGAACACCAGTCGACACATGAGTTCATCTACATCACTGAAACGCTCTGAAAATGAAGCTGGCCGATCCTAACTACCTTTGGACTGGTGGACTACTGAGACACTACTGATGGACTACTGAGACACTACTGATGGACTACTGAGACACTAATGATGGACTACTGAGACACTACTGGTGGACTAATGAGACACTACTGATGGACTACTGAGACACTACTGATGGACTACTGATACACTACTGATGGACTACTGAGACACTACTGATGGACTAATGGACTACTGGCATTACTGATGGACTACTGAGACACTACTGATGGACTACTGAGACTCTATTGAGGGACTACTGAGACACTACTGATGGACTACTGGACTACTGGCATTACTGATGGACTACTGAGACACTACTGATGGACTACTGAGACTATATTGAGGGACTACTGAGACACTACCGATGGACTACTGGACTACTGGCATTACTGATGGACTACTGAGACACTACTGATGGACTACTGAGACTCTATTGAGGGACTACTGAGACACTACTGATGGACTACTGAGACTCTATTGAGGGACTACTGAGACACTACTGATGGACTACTGAGACTCTATTGAGGGACTACTGAGACTCTATTGAGGGACTACTGAGACTCTATTGGGGGACTACTGAGACACTATTGGGGGACTACTGAGACAATAGGTAGTAGGTACCGCATTCAGAGTCTTCAGAAAGGTACCGCATTCAGCTGCAGTGGAGGTACAGTGGAGGTACAGTGGAGGCCACACAGTGGAGGCCACACAGTGGAGGTACAGTGGAGGTACAGTGGAGGCACAGTGGAGGTACAGTGGAGGTACAGTGGAGGCACAGTGGAGGTACAGTGGAGGTACAGTGGAGGTACAGTGGAGGCGCAGTGGAGGCGCAGTGGAGGCGCAGTGGAGGCGCAGTGGAGGCGCAGTGGAGGCGCAGTGGAGGCGCAGTGGAGGCGCAGTGGAGGCGCAGTGGAGGCGCAGTGGAGGCGCAGTGGAGGCGCAGTGGAGGCGCAGTGGAGGCGCAGTGGAGGCGCAGTGGAGGCGCAGTGGAGGCGCAGTGGAGGCGCAGTGGAGGCGCAGTGGAGGCGCAGTGGAGGCGCAGTGGAGGCGCAGTGGAGGCGCAGTGGAGGCGCAGTGGAGGCGCAGGGGCGCAGTGGAGGCGCAGTGGAGGCGCAGTGGAGGCGCAGTGGAGGCGCAGTGGAGGCGCAGTGGAGGCGCAGTGGAGGCGCAGTGGAGGCGCAGTGGAGGCGCAGTGGAGGCGCAGTGGAGGCGCAGTGGAGGCGCAGTGGAGGCGCAGTGGAGGCGCAGTGGAGGCGCAGTGGAGGCGCAGTGGAGGCGCAGTGGAGGCGCAGTGGAGGCGCAGTGGAGGCGCAGTGGAGGCGCAGTGGAGGCGCAGTGGAGGCGCAGTGGAGGCGCAGTGGAGGCGCAGTGGAGGCACAGTGGAGGCACAGTGGAGGCACAGTGGAGGTACAGTGGAGGTACAGTGGAGGTACAGTGGGGGTACAGTGGAGGTGCAGTGGAGGTACAGTGGAGGTACAGTGGAGGTACAGTGGAGGTACAGTGGAGGTACAGTGGAGGTACAGTGGAGGTACAGTGGAGGTACAGTGGAGGTACAGTGGAGGTACAGTGGAGGTACAGTGGAGGTACAGTGGAGGTACAGTGGAGGTACAGTGGAGGTACAGTGGAGGTACAGTGGAGGTACAGTGGAGGTACAGTGGATGTACAGTGGAGGTACAGTGGGGGTACAGTGGAGGTACAGTGGGGGTACAGTGGAGGTGCAATGGAGGTACAGTGGGGGTACAGTGGAGGTACAGTGGAGTACGGAGACGTACCCGCAGTCCGGAGCGGGACACCAGCGGGCGTCGGCGTCCGTAGCCAGCGCTCGCCTCACCATGAACTCATCGTACTTGTTCATCAGCGCCGGGTCGTTCACGATGTGCTTTATATCTGGCGGGACAGGACACACGGGGTCAAATAAGAACGTGCCCTGCGACCACCGTTAGCACTACCATTACCCACTACACGTGTTTTAATGGGCAATTCAGTGAGAATAAAACACCATGTTTTTGTTCCTCGAAGTGGTTACTGCATTTTTTCTCTCGAGAAGTAAAGGTTAGAAGCGCATCAGCTGTGAGCTGTGTGGCCAAACTTAGAAATGTATCATGACAATGCTGCATTTGTTCTTGTTCCAACAATCAGATTCCTATATATTCTCTTATGGGGACAATGCCACCAGAACTCCCTTCTCGGCTCCACTGACACTGGATATTTATTCACAATGCATGCGTTAACAGTCTAAATATGCGTCTATTTTTAACGTTCGTGACGACCAAACACGTTTATTTTATTTTGTTCTTCTTTCTTCTTTTTGTTGGGGGGGGGGGGGGGAGTGGGAAATTGCGTACACATTTCCGGGCACATCCAATCAGTATTTGTAGGTAAATAAGCATCTGACGAACATGACTAAGGTCGGGTTTGGCCGCTGAAATACGGTAGATTTTCCACTTTAGCTGACGAAAGTCCTCGTGTGTGCTCCGAGCCCCCTAGGTAACGATAATAATTGCTACCAATGGTTCTTGATTTATTTGATAGAGCAGTGTTA